>MU782787.1:137789-198569 GCA_026770625.1 Nicotiana glauca | reverse complement strand
CATATGCGGTGTTTGGATCGCAAAAGCGGTCCCAGTGATTTTAGGTGAGACCGCATAAGCAGTCGATTTTTTCACATAAGCGGTACCACAGGTGCGGTGAAAGGGCAGCTGAAGCGGAAAGCGGGCCTGTGTTATAGCGAACAGTGTTTACAAACTTGGAAAAAGAAGAAAATAATTTGGACTTCGATCAAGCGGGTTTTTGGGCAATTTTGAAGAGGATTCGAAGGGATTTCATCAGGTATGAATATCTGGACTCGGATTATGTTATTATGGTGTAAAAACATGAATTAATCACGAAATTTCAAGGAACTAAAGGGTAAAAATGGAGGTTAGGGCTTGAAACCTAAGAAGGTTTGAATTGATGATTTGAGGGGTCAAATGGACTTCGATTCTTGTGTATTTTATATGAACGGACTCGTGGCGAGACGAGGATTCTGGTGATGTGAATTTTGTAATTTTTCGAGAAGTGGGTCCGGGGCTCGGATTTTGCCAACTTCGTATTTTTGGGTTTTTTTCGAGTTCTTTCAATAGGGTTATGTTCCATTAGCCTATTGTAATATATTCGTTGTGGTTTTGCCCAGATTCGACGCGCGAGGAGGCAGATTCGAGAGGAAAAGGCATAGCGGACTAGTTGTGGCCGGCTTGAGGTGAGTAATAGATGTAGATGATGACCTGAGGGTTTGAAACCCCGGTATATCACATTGTGACGCTATATTGATGCGAGACACGTACTCTATGGTGAGTGCGTGGTCGATTGTGATTGGGGACTATGGCTTAGTCCTACCGAATGATGTTCGTACTATGTTATTGGCTAGAAATTAGTCGCCAAACCTTCTCGAAATGGCTAGTAAATTCTAAGGTTTTAACCACTTAATTTATAATTTTTGATAATTGGAACTGAAATTGGTAAGTTTGACTGTGCCCTTGTGGCTTGCATGCATATAATTGGACTGATTGTGGATCGGGTTGTATGCCGCAGCTAATGTTACGATGATATTGTGCTTGGGCTATAGGAGCCCCTCCGCATTCTGAACCCCCACAGTGAGCGCGGGTACCAAAATGGATTGGGTTGTGCGCCGCAGCGGTCATGTGCAATGCATTGCATTCATACATCTACACCTGCCTGTGTTATCTATCATTAATTGTTTTTACTATGCCGTTAAATGTGTAGGAATATTGATTATAGTTTTACATTGTTATATTTCGGGATTTCTTACTGTCAGTCATTATACATGTCTATTACCGGTGAGTTGGAAGTACTCACTTTACTCCTTGCACCATGTGTGCAGATCCAGGTACCTCGGGGGTTTAGCTGAGCTTTTGCTGATTTCAGAGTTTATCCGGAGTTGTCGAGGTAGCTGCCTGACATCCGCATGACCCGACTCCTCCCCTATCCCTTTTATTATCTTTCCGCAGTTTTGAGACATTGTATTATTTGGAGTCTTGTCACGCTGTATTGTTAGAGGCTCTAGACTCATGACCCCCAAGTCTTTGGGAGTATATTCCGTGTTATCGTGATATTCAGCTTATATCTATCAATCAGCTTAATCTTTTAGCTTCATTATTTTTAATGATATTTAAATAATTGATTTTGAGCTTCATTCTAGGGTTGAGAGTGTAAATGGTCAGGCTTGCCTAGCAGTTGTGTTGGGCGCCATCACGATCGGGATTGGGGTCGTGATAAGTTGGTTTCAGAGCCTAGGTTACTAGGCCTCATGAGTCATGAGCCGGTTAGTATAGTCTCGCGAATCAGTACGGAGATGTCTATATTTATCCTCTAAAGGCTGCACAACCTTTAGGAAAACTTCACTTTCTTGGAATTCTTATCGTGCGTATTTGATTCGGCTTGAGTTATAACTCTTGAAATTCCTTCCACAGGTCTGTATGTGCATATGAGCGCTCGGTATTATAAGTGCCCTGATGGCTTATGATTCCCCGATCGAGGGGCGAGATGTGATCCCGTTAGTTCGATGTTGGGCCAGTCTGGATGACTTGAGGCTGGATCTTTGCCTAAGGCTTGAGCACCGACGTGATGATTGTGTGAGTAAGTGTTCTGAACTTATATGTTCGATATTGTCCCTATTAGCCGGAATGGCGGTTGGATATCCATGTGATGAGTATGTTAGTACTGCAAGATGTATCTATGTGACTTGGTAGTGACGAAGGAGTCTACTGAATGATAGATGAGCTGGTAAGTGTTCGATTCCTATTGTAATCTGTTGTGTAGCCCCGAGTATGGGCGCGTGAAGAATATTTTCGTGTCTCCTAGTTAGGAAGTGAAGTACATTATATGTGGCGATATGAGTTCAGAATCAAGAAGACTTAATGGCTGTGTTATGTATATGATGGTGGAAGGTGTGCTGAAATACTAAATTGAGGTGAAGCAGGTGGGTTATCTCCTGCGGAGTGTTCTTAAGGGTGCGATTCTTATGTATATTATTAGAAGATCTCATGTGTAATTGAAAGGTATGTGTTGTAATTTGGAAGTTTGGGTCGCTTCAGAGAGTGGACTCAGCTGATGTGGGGATGAATGCGAGGTTTGTAGAGTACTTAGGTATCCGAGGATCTGTGTTGTCATAAACTAGTAGATGATTTGAGTTTAATCTCACTATAATATTGTGGCATCATTCGAGTAAAAGTATTATGGGTTATTAAATATGTCCTGATAGAGGGCTTCGAGCCAAGTTGGGGAGGTTGCTGTTGATTAGCTGGTCGTACGGTTATGTACTATGTTGTTTCCATTTTTAGGTATGCTGGCGGATCAGTCCTGGTTGCAGAAAATGAGCCGAGGATGGCACGAGTGAAGCAAAAAAATTTATAAAGGTTATATGGTGCTTCGTATATGTGAGGAAATAATAGGATGTCTTGAGCTGTTGTTGATAAAGAATGCTCAGTGTATAGAGAAGGAAGATGCTCGTTCATATTGGGATGAGATCATATCCTACGGTGTCAGAGTGCTAATAAGGCACAAATGGTTATGTTCTTTAAGTCAGATAATTTACAGTTGTGTAAGAGTGAATGACTCTCAAGAATGGTTTTATTGTGTCCAAGATTTGGCATGTAATAATCAGGTGTCTTAAGGTTGGGTATGTGGCTAGAGACTGTGTTTCCATTAGGAAGAGATCAATACTTGTGGTACCTTATGCTAATTATGGGATTCTATGTATCAGTATCTGGGAAGTAATGTTAATGAATTCCGATCCGCAAGAAGTTCTTCAAGTAAAGTATTCTGGAACGTGGTATTTCTGGAAAGCATTGAGAGAGTATTCGGTGGCCTATGGGTCTTAGACAGTGTGGTCTTATGTTCGAATCTCCTGTGATGAGCCTGGATTGAGGCATTGTGATGCTACAGCAAGGGAGAAATATCAAGTGGATGATGAATAAAAAGAGAAATTTGATAGAAGGAATAGCTTGATAATAGACCGAATCGGTATGGTAAAGATATGATTAATTCCCTGTATGTGTTCGAAGTAATGGGATTTTACAGGCAATTTGCAGCAATGCTCTTGAGTTTTGACGGCTTGCTCAGCTCGGTTTAGATAGAAGGATTCAGTCCTGGCAGTTTAGCTTGTACAAATGGAGTTGGCAGAGATGTTCTTGTTGGGTTTTACCGTGGTTTGAAGGTGAGTATATTTCTTATGGGTATGTGAAGCATGAAGTGTGTAATGATTTTTCTTCTAAATGGGATCAATCAAGGCTCTTGACTAGTTGAGTGCGTCGATGTATGCGGCGCGGAAGGGAGATAAAAGTTCTCATGTATCCTAGTGTGGCATGGTATATGCGATATATTGTGGAGGATTGGGATTTGTATGTGCAAGGTTCGGTTTAGTTCGGAATGGGAAGTCATTAAATTCTTCAGCAGCACGGGCAGCTGCAAGTGATTTAAGAATCGATCTTCAGAGGGTTAGAGTGAATGATCTTCATATGACTAAGGAAATGGTATTGCTAATCGTAGTGATTTGACAAGGGTATATGTTTCAAAAAAAAGGGCAATGTGATTAAGTTGATGGCACTTCGGTAGTGTTGCGACATTTTTCTTGATGGGTCGACTGTTTATATCTGAGTGTGTTTGATGGCACAGGAGAATTTTAGAATATCTTCGAGGAATGACTGGGTACTCGAGGGGTAATATGTATTTATACTGCAGAACTTGGGATCAGGCATAGTAATTTATGTGCTATGTGGATAGTGTGTATTGGTACCGTTGGCGGCTATTGAGATTGGAGGCCCGGGTGGGTCCTTCCTTGTTGGTATGTTAGATTTTGTATATGATGTTGAGCTGTAGAGTGGTTGTCGCAATGTGGGTTGTTCTAGACTATTGTGCTATGGGATATGTCGGAAAGCCATCGGTTGCGTGGCGAGGTGCATCGTATTATAATATAGCAAAGTGGTTGGTTTTCGAAAGATCAGCGGATGGCTGGGAAGGATTGCTTTCCTTAATTGGGCCTTTGTGACGGATGTCAATATAGAGGTTTCTACCATTGATTCAGTTCCGGTATTGAGGGACTTTTCGGATGCGTTTATTGTGGCTGGGCATGTCGCTGGGCGAGATTGTGGATTTCGGTATTGATTTGGTGTTGGGCACCGTATTGTACGGCTCCGGTATAAGTTATAGTAGTGGAAGAAGCAGCTTCAGGCTTCTTGGTAATGAGTTTGTTGGTAAGCTAATTGGCTACGTATTCAGATTGAGATGGCTTGGTTGGCCCTAAGATGCATCGTTGAGGGATAGGTTTAATCTCTCGTTATTGAGCTTGTTAGTGATATGGGAAGATATATGAGTTGTTTTTTCGGTGCTGTGAGGCGTTATGATTTTCGGACTGTGGGCACATATAGTGCGGTGCTATCGAGATTCATAGTAGAAGTTGAGGGGGAGGACCTCAGTTGTGTTTGAGTTTTGTAGCTTACAACGCTATATGTAGATATTGTTAGGCACTCAGTATTTTGTTGTGATGAGAAAATTTGGCTCGATGTGCATCTCCATATGTGAGATATATGTATGGATCGGGTGGCACGCCGCCATGGGTATGTTATACAGATCGGGTTGCACGCCGCAATAGTGTGATGTTGAGAATAGTTTTCCATATGTTATTTTGTATGCATTGCTTCCTAATTTCTAAAGAAAGTCTGTATTGGGTGTTGCTCGGTGAATGGCGCATCGGTTGTGTCCTTTCAAGATTGAATGCTGTATATTACTTGCTTCAACATGGGTATGATGGGTTGCTTGGTTTCAGACACCAATTTGTGCGTGGCTGTCTACTTTTGAGCACGGTGACTTGAGGTGCTTCATGTGTAACAGTGTTTGGATAAGATCGCGCATTGTAGTGAGGCTATGTGGAGATTAGACCATTCGGGGTAGATGCATGTATTCTATTTCTATGATGTGGGACGGGGTCCCAGCCTTGTGTTGTGATGGTACTGAGGAGTTGAGTTACAGCTCTTTCGTTGGAGTCATTTGTCATGATTTGAGTATGTTCAGACCGCCCATCATTGGTGCGTGGATTACGCAAGTTGTGGCTTAGGCCTGTGATGAGTTGTCATATCACCAAAGTGGTGTGTTTGGTCAGAAGAGATCGTTGAAATCATTAATATATACGATCGGATTTGATCTCGACTTGTTGAAAGGATAATGTCGAGGTCCAGCTCGGAAGCTGCTGTGGTATTAGTCAAAAGGGAAGAAACGCCTTCATGGATGATTGGTCTGAGAAATGGTTATGGTTTACTGCGCGTTTCATCATCGTTTGGCAGGATACACAAGTGTTGGAGCAAAACTTTAGCTAATAAGAGGTTCCTATCGGTAATCGAGTATTGGGGGCAATTGCTGTGAATAGTGACTATCGTTTCAAGTGTTGGATTGTGTGATATATTGTATGATTTCCCCTGAGGTTGCAGGCATGGTTTATTACAGCTGGTTCGAGTTTATTCTGAATATTGACGTGAGGTTCTGCTTTTGAGTATGGTTTCAGAAGTGAAAAAATAGTTCGGTGAATTATGGGCTAGACTGGATTGAGTAATTTCAGTCATGTTGTGTTGTCGGACCTATAAGAGATAAGGTGACGTGGGATCACTCTAGGTATATGCTTGGTAAGGTCATTTAGCTATTGGTTGGCTTCTAGGATAACTCTGGGTACGCTCGAGGATGAGCGTTTGTTTAAGTTAGGGAGGATGTGACGACCTGGCCCGTTGTCACGTGAGTTACCGCCCATTTCCCCCCATATTGTGTTGCTTTATGTTTCAATATCGATATTTGAGTTGATCGGGTGGAATTGAGTTGGTTTTAGTTGGAAATGAGGCCATTAGCCTCTTAGAAGAAAGCTTGTTTTAGAAAAGTCAATCGAAAGTTCACTATGTGGTTAGAGGGCTTGGATGTGAATTCCGGTGGTTCGGTTAGCTTCGGGGGATGATTTTTGACTTAGGAGTGCGATCGGAATTGAATTTGGAGGTCCGGTGTAGAATTAGGCTTGAATTAGCGAAGTTTGAATTTTGGCGAATTCCGGTTGATAGGTGAGATTTTCATCCGAGGCCGGAATGGAATTCCGAGAGTTGCAGTAGCTTGTTAGGTGATTTTGGATATATCTGCAAAGTTTCAGGTCATTCGGATATCGTTTGATCAGGTTTTTGCTTGAATGCGCATTTCAGAAGTTTTGATGAAAACTAGGCTTGAATCCGATGTGTTTTATTGGTTTTAGCGTTGTTTGACGTGTTTTGAGGATTGGAACAAGTTTGAATAAGGTTGTTGGATGTGTTGGTGTTTTTGGTTGAGGTCCCGGGGGCCTCGTGGTGATTTCGGATGGTTAAACGGGAGTTTGAAGCCTTTGTTGCAGTCAGATTTTTCTGTCTTATGGTATTTTCGCATCTGCGAAAAAGAAGCCGCTTAAGCGATTCCGCAGATGTGGAGGGCGAGCCTCAGAAGCGATCGTCAGTGGTACAGGGGAGTTCCACATAAGCGGAAAGTTGGACGCGTAAGAGGGTCCGCATAAGCGGATTTTAGACCGCAGAAGCGGTCGAGGGGAAACCGCATAAGCGGTGTTTGGATCGCAAAAGCGGTCCCAGTGGTTTTAAGTGAGACCGCATAAGCAGTCGATTTTGTCGCATAAGCGGTACTGTAGGTGCGGTAAAAGGTCCGCTGAAGCGGAAAGCGGGCCTGTGTTATAGTGAACAGTGTTTACATA
The DNA here is from genome assembly GCA_026770625.1 of Nicotiana glauca. Classification (NCBI taxonomy): domain Eukaryota; kingdom Viridiplantae; phylum Streptophyta; class Magnoliopsida; order Solanales; family Solanaceae; genus Nicotiana; species Nicotiana glauca. Next base: position 191,400 of record MU782787.1, on the reverse strand, counting down.
CTTGGAAAAAGAAGAAAATAATTTAGACTTCGAACAAGCGGGTTTTTGGGCAATTTTGAAGAGGATTCGAAGGGATTTCATCAGGTATGAATATCTGGACTCGGATTATGTTATTATGGTGTAAAAACATGAATTAATCACGAAATTTCAAGGAATTAATGGGTAAAAATGGAGGTTAGGGCTTGAAACCTAAGAAGGTTTGAATTGATGATTTGAGGGGTCAAATGGACTCCGATTCTTGTGTATTTTATATGTACGGACTCGTGGCGAGACGAGGATTCTGGTGATGTGAATTTCTTAATTTTTTGAGAAGTGGGCCCGGGCTCGGGTTTTGCCAACTTCGTATTTTTGGGTGTTTTTCGAGTTCTTTCAATTGGGTTATGTTCCATTAGCCTATTGTAATGTATTCGTTGTGGTTTTGACCAGATTCGACGGGCGAGGAGGCGGATTCGAGAGGAAAAGGCATAGCGGACTAGTTTTGTGGCCGGCTTGAGGTGAGTAATAGATGTAGATGATGACCTGAGGGTTTGAAACCCCGGTATATCACACTGTGACGCTATATTGAGGCGAGACACGTACTCTACGGTGAGTGCGGGGTCGATTGTGATTGGGGACTATGGCTTAGTCCTACCGAATGATGTTCGTACTGTGTTATTGGCTAGAAATTAGTTGACAAACCTCCTACTTGGATGGTTATGGTTATATTTGGGCTGTATGCCGATTAATTGGATCCCGTAGGGATTATTATCACTGTTTCCATGATGTTTAGCTTGTTTTCATGATATCAGTCCTGAGTTAAACACTGTCTCAAAATGGCTAGTAAATTCTAAGGTTTTAACCACTTAATTTATAATTTCTAATAATTGGAACTGAAATTGGTAAGTTTGACTGTGCTCTTGTGGCTTGCATGCATATAATTGGACTGATTGTGGATCGGGATGTACGCCGCAGCGAATGTTACGATGATATTGAGCTTGGGCTGTAGGAGCCCCTCCGGAGTCTGAACCCCCACATTGAGCGCGGGTACCCAAATGGATTGGGTTGTGCGCCGCGGCGGTCATGTGCATTGCATTTCATTCATACATCTATACCTGCCTGTGTTATCTGTCATTAATTGTTGTTACTATGCCGTTAAATGTGTAAGAATATTGATTATAGCTTTACATTGTTATATTTCGGGATTTCTTACTATCAGTCATTATACATGTCTATTACCACTGAGTTGGAAGTACTCACTTTGCTCCCTGCACCATGTGTGCAGATCCAGGTACCTCGGGAGTTTAGCTGAGCTTTTGCTGATTTCAGAGTTTATCCGGAGTTGTCGAGGTAGCTGCCTGACGTCCGCATGACCCGACTCCTCCCCTATCCCTTTTATTATATTTCTGTAGTTTTGAGACATTGTATTATTTGGAGTCTTGTCACACTATATTGTTAGAGGCTCTAGACTCATGACCCCCAGGTCTTTGGGAGTATATTTCGTGTTATCGTGATATTCAGCTTATATCTATCAATGAGCTTAAGCTTTTAGCTTCATTGTTGTTAATGATATTTAAATAATTGGTTTTGAGCTTCATGCTCGAGTTGAGAGTGTAAATGGTCGGGCTTTCCTTGCAGTTGTGTTGGGCGCCATCACGATCGGGATTGGGGTCGTGGCAATTCTGCTGCTGCATTTGTCCTCTTAGTCCACTTCTCAGCCCATCTTAGTTCCTCATCCCATCCATACACTGATCTTTTGATCCCTTTCCACACTAACAGTTTACTCCACAATGCATTTGCATATGGACATTCGAAAAACAGATGCTAAATGGTTTCACTAGCTCGTTTGCATAAGACACATTCTTGATCAACTTGTGTTCCCCATGTTTGTAGTCTATTTCTTGTGCATAGTTTTTCGTTTACTGTCATAGTTAATACAAAAATCCACCTGGGGCATCCTGTATTATGACAAACAACTCTTATCCAACTTACTTTGTCAAATCTTCCTCGCAGTCTGTGATATATGTGTTTAACTGAACATTTGTTCATCTTTGTGATATCATTATAGCTGAATCTTGTATCCATAAATGTCTTCTTTTCTTTCATGATCTTGCTCATCATCCATGATGTTTGCTTCAGTTGGACCTCCCATATGTTCCTATCTTCGATATAGTAGCTATATATTCATTGTATCCACAACTTTTTTTTTTATTTGCAAAGTTTCCAGTACTGTTTACATATGGCAGTTTTGTTCCAAATAGTTATGTTCATGATATTAAATTCCCCTGCTGATTTGGGGAGACAGACTTTCTCCCATGCCAATAGAGCCTTTTTTGATACATTGCCTTCTCCTGTCCATAAAAAACTTTTGCAGATTGCTTCAATTAGCTTAGTGATCTTCTTAGGGAGCACAAAGATTTGCGCCCAATAAGTTTGGATAGAGAACATCACACTCTTTATCAGTTGGATCCTTCCAGCATAAGACATAAACTTAGTAGTCCATGAAGTTATTCTGCCCACAATTTTATCAATCAGAGGTATTCTTTTAGAGCTTAGAGGAGCACCCAGGTATCTAACTGACAGGTCACCTCTCTGAATTCCTAGAAACTCTAAGATATCCTCTTGTGCATCGTGTGTGACTCCTCCAAAGAATATTGAACTTTTATTCTTGTTGATCACCAGTCCAGAAGCTTTTGAGAACTCCATGAAGCAATGGAACAGTAACTTGACTGATCCTATATCATCCCTACAAAACAATAAAAGGTCGTCAGCAAATCCAAGTTGCAAGATTTGCATATTTCCACACTTCGAATGATAGTTGAATTCTAGGATCTGATTCAATGTCTTTAAGATTCTTGTCAAGTATTCCATTGCCAGTACAAATAGGAATGGAGAAATTGGATCCCTTTGTCTCAACCCCTTCCTAGCTTCGATTGGCTTTGTCAATGCATCATTAATCAGTATTATATAGGTGACAGTTTCCATACATGCCATGATCCACCTCACAAACTGTTCTTGGAAGGCCAAAGCAATTAGTATTTGTTCCATGAAAGCCCATTGAATTGAGTCATGGGCTTTTTACATATTCAGTTTCATCATACACCTAGGTGATACCCATTTTCTTGCATATCCTTTCACAAGTTCATGGCTAAGGATGATGTTATCTGTGATTACTCTGCCAGGAACAAATACAGACTGTGTACTATCAATCTTTGTATCCATGACTCCTTGCAACCTCTTAGTTAAAACCTTGGAAATCACTTTGTATAACACAGTATAACAGGAAATAGGTCTGTACTCTTTAATAATGGTAGGATTCTTAACTTTAGGGACTAAGGTAATAGCTGTACAGTTGACAGATCTATACATTTGAGTTGTTTCAAAGAATTCCAATACAGCCTGTGTTACATCATCTCCTATAATTTGCCAGGACTTCTTAAAAAATACTGCATTAAAACCATCATAGCTAGGAGCTTTTAGATCACTAATATCCTTCAATGCTACCCATATTTCTTCCTTAGTAACTGGTTTGATAAGTTGTAATTGGTGTTTCTATTTAATACTGCTCCCATTTTCATGACATTTGGGTTGATGACCGGAATGTTTTTTGCTCTTGATCCCAGTAGTTTCTTATAATATCCCTATATTTATGCCTCTATGTTATCCTCCATCACTAATTGAGTTCTCATGTCCTTTGTTAAAATCTGGATTCTATTCAAATTACTATTATTCTTCATCTGTGCAAAGAAATAGGCTAAGTTTGAATCCCCCAGTTTCAACCACTGAACTATGGATCTTTGCTTGTATATACTCTCCTAAATCATTACCCATTTTTCTAATTAATACTTCAAGGCTTTCTCCTTCTCAATTAACTTTGTCTTCTGTAGTCTACAACTCATTTTCTCTTGTACTGACTGCAACTCCTTCCTGGTCCCTTTAATCCTTTCATCAACCCCTTTATAGTGTTGTATGTTTATCCCTTTGATAACCTCCTTTGTCTTTTTGAGGTTATTCCAGACTGCTTGCATATTCCCTTTTGCACCCCTTTCTTTCCAAGCTAGCTCAACTTGCTGTATGAATCGGGGATGATTAGCTGTACAGTTGAAAATCTGAATGGTCTGTTCTTCTTTCCCTATACCTGTTTCAGTGGTGGGTGATCATACACAAGTGCTCTAACACCTGCACTTTCAAATTTGGCATTGTTATCATCCAGTTAGCATTCACAAGCCCCATGTCTATCTTGATGTAAGTATGGTTGTTAGTCCATGTGTAATTTATTCCCACATATTGTAATTATTTCATCCCAGTATCATTCATATACTCCTTAAAATCTTTTGTCTCCATATCTCGAATCTCAGAACCATGTTTTCTGTCTTGTGCATATAGGACATCATTATAATCCCCCATAGCTAACCAAGGACCTTATTGCATACTATGAAGCCTCAGCTTTCTCCAAAAATTTAACCTATTTTTAATGATATGCAAGCCATATATTGCTGAAAATCCAAATGTGATTGACTTTGAAATTATTCTAATCTGATCATGTATCAATTGTTCATCAACTTCAGCTAGTTCAAATGTATAGATTCTAGGATCCCAAATTACCCATATTCTACTTTTGTGCCTTGTACTAGAGTTGGATGTCCATTTACATCCAGGTGAAATCTTTTTAATTACCGTATTAATTTTTTGTTCTTTTACTCTATGCCAACCAAAGCTATGACTGCTTTATTATTTTCTTTTATGAACTCCTTTACCTCCTTTTCCTTATACGTTTTATTCAACCCTTTAATATTTCATGTTATCACACTCATACTGGTATGAAATAAGGATGATGATATAGTTCATGCACCCCTAGACCACTTAGTTGCATTTTTCTTGTACATGGTTCATCATTTGTTTGATCATTTTTTAAATTTTGGAATCCATTATTTCCAGCTAGTTCATGTTCTTCATTTTGTTTAGCCTTATCTGCCCTTGCTGCTGATTTACCAAGGACTGTTATCCACCCCTCATCATTCTTTTGTGCATTATTCCCTTCTGACTCTGACTATGACTCTGCCAACTGAGTTGATACAGTCATTTTCTTTTGTTCAGTCTCTTTCTTATCATTGGCACCATCTTTATCTGTTCGGAGCCAGACCTGCTTGCCTTCAATCACCTTCCTCTGTTGTATCATTCTTTGTGGTTGTGCTTTTTTAACCTCAGTACATTCATGTCCTATTTTCAAACATCTAGTGTAGTATATTGGCTCCAATCATAAGCAACTCCCTTTTTATTATCCTCCTCTTAGGATCCTGAAGTTTCACATTTCTAGGCAATGGTTTAGTGACGTCCATTGCATATGAAATCCTAATTGAACCAGTAGTACATTCATCAGCATAAATAGGATTTCCCAAGGCAGTTCCTATCGTACTTAATGCTTTTATACTCCAACAATTAAGAGACAAATTAGGAAATCTCACTCATAAGGGAATAGTTTTCAAAACTTCATCATGCACATTGAAATCTTCGGACCATGCTTTCATAATTATAGGTCTATTGTTCACTATATGAGGCCTAGAATATAATACATGATCTCTTTCCTCCAAAATGTTAAATCTTATCACAAAGTAATCTTCATTATGATAATAGATCTGTGGTTTCTCTGAGAATTTACCCACTGAGCTCAGGAATCTTTCTAATGCTCCAATAGCAGGTGATTCTCCTATCACATACAGGACAATCGCATATCTCCATTTATTAGTTTCTTGTTCAACATCATCAAGTTCTAGTTTCACTATCTTCTCACCATTTTGAACTACCGGGCTCATAAACCGTAAATTCATACCTTTCATGGCTAATTTGTTCCTTACTACCACATTTGCCAATGACTGATTCCTATTTTTATTCCTTATCTCACCATTTTTACTGCTCTCAATAGTACCATAACCGCATGGTACTGTTCCATTATTGATAGTATTCGTCATTTGTGTTTGAGTTTTCCAATTTCCAGATCCACCTCCTATAGTTTGTGCATCTACATGTGTGACATCAATTGCCTTCAATTTATCCTTATTAAAAGAGAGATATACTTCCTCCTTGCTCAGCTCACTTTTCATGCTCATCGGAGTGAAATTTCCAGTTGGCTATGCAATTCGTACCCCTTTTGGTGACACAAACAATTCTAATAAAGAGCATTCCTCGTTTTCGTTGATCGCTGATCATTAATTGGGACCTTCGTCTGGTTTTTCTTAGGTTTGCCTCTCCCTTCCATGACTTCCAAGTGCATGTTAGCTAGGCCACGTTAACGTGTTAGAGAGAGAGATGTTACCAAAATCACATTAAAATTCACTATGTTTATGTTCAATAATTTCTACATACTACCATTAAACTAGGTAGGTTTAAAATTTTATTTTTATGTCCCACACTACCTATTCAATTATCATGATGCATTTATTTTATTTTTTGAAAAAGACCCAATAAGAATTAAAAGCAAAAGTTTCTCTCTCATCGAAAAGTCATCGCAAAGTACTATTGTAACTTGGGATTTTCCATGTAGGTACGTGCACTATTAAAAAATTCTTCTAATGTGTACGTAAATAATACTCCCTCCGTTTCAATTTATGTGAACTCATTTGACTGGTCACGGAGTTTAAGAAAAGAGAGAAGACTTTTGATCTTGTGGTATAAAATGAGGCACCTTTATTTTATGTGGCTATAAATCATTGCATAAAGGTAAATTGTTTCCAAATAAGAAAAGGGGTCATTCTTTTTAGCATGGACTAAAAAGAAAATAGGTTCACATAAATTGAAACGGAGGGAGTATTACTTAAAAAATAATATGCATATATACAATAAGTATACATCGCTTGAAAATAATAAAAAGAACTTAGTCTATGCTCTATATGAAAGTTTTTAGAGGGAGAAGTTCAAAAACAGCCAGATTTACAAGTGGTCGTTTAAAAATAGTTCAATATCAAAAGTAATTAAAATTTAGCTATTTTAAATGTAAAGATAAATCTAAGCAAAAATACTATTCAAAACTGGAAAAATACGGCAGTATATTATGCTGGAGTTCCAGCATAAGTATACTTGAACTCGAGCATATTATACTGGAGTTCCAGGATAAGTATGTTGGAACTCTAGCATAATATGATGGAATTCTAGTATAAATACACTAGAACTCCAGCATAATATATTGTAGTTCCAGCAAAGTATACCGATCCAGTATAATTTGCTGGAAGTTCATACACAAGTACTCGAATCTCCAATATATTATGTTGGAACTTTCCGTGTGTTGGAGTTCCAGCATAATATGCTGGAAGTTTATACACAGGTGCATCGAACTCCAGTATATTATGTTGAACCGATTTCTGTTGCAGCAAATTAGTGGCTATTTTTCATTGACTTGGTAAATGCTGGCTATTTTTGAATGGCCAGTCCGAAAATTAGCAAGACCGCGGTATTTTTACGTTTTTAGAGGCAGATTTATAGCTTGATGGGTTTGACCTTTTAAAATTTTTAGCACTGACCTTATTATACTTTTAAAATTATGATCTAATTATAATATTTATTAAGTTTATATATATATATATATATATATATATATATATATATATATATATATACACGCACCATTATAACGAATGAACCCACTACAATCGACTTAAACATATTTCGGTGCTAACTCGTGTAACATGGTGCCATAGTAGATCAAGCTTGATCAAAAGTGTTGGCCCAAGCTTAGCCCAAAATATTTCATAATTGCAACATTTTCATATGTATATTTTGCTGAGAAAACGATCCTTTATAGCCCCTCAAAATTTTAACAGCCTATATTTTTTTCCATTGACACAAATGTCCATTCGTGCCAAACATACTATATTTAATAGCCCGAAATATCTATTTTGTATATTTTTTTGTATAATGACAATTTATTTTTTAAATTTTTGTATAGTATCAGTCTATTTTGTATATAATTGTATAATGACAGCCTATTTTGTATAGTGACAATCTATCGTATATAAATTATATAGTGACAGACTATTTTGTATATTTTATATGGTGATAATCTATTATATATATTTTGTATAGTGACAGTCTATTGTATATTTTTTATATAGTGGCAGTTAGGGGTGGCAAAATGGTTTGAAGAAAACAGTTAACCACCCATATTATCCACTAAAAATGGGTTGGATAATGAACTTTTTAAAAATGGGTCAAATATGGATAAGAACCATATTATCCATTTTATAAAATGGATAACCAATGAGTAACCAATGGATAACTAATGAGTCTAACTTTTACATTTGTAAGGCCTCCAATTGGGGGTTCCTCAAGTTAAGGAAACTAAGAATTCTCCCAAAAGTTATCATACACAAGAAGTCATGGATAATATGGCTAAACCATATTATCCGACAGTTAAACTATTTTTTATCAGTATTAAATATGGGTCGGGTCAGATAATTGATCCATTTTTTCATTACCCGTTTTTGACCCACCCGTTTACCACTCCTAGCGGCATTCTATTTTGTATATATTTTGTATAGTGACAGTCTATTTTGTATCCCGGGCACTTTTACCAATCCAACGTGTATAGACTGTTGTATGATGTATAAAAGTGTGTATATATATATATATATATAAAATTTTTCACCTTATATATATATATATATATATAAAATTTTTCACCTTAACTTTATCTATCTAAAGTGTTTAGACTATTTTGTATAAAAACTTATAATTAAGAAGTTGCTGACATTTCTATTAAACAAAAATTAAAGAACGGTAATGAACAAAAATAATAGGTCCACCTCACAAAAAGATTAAAGTAATTCTATTGAATCACAAGCATAAATTTATTTCTTCGAATTGTAAGTGTTAGTAAATTTAAGGAATTCATTATTCGTATTATGAAAAATTGGGTATTTCACTCTCGGATGAATATTTAAAGGGTATTTTATACCTTTTAATTTTTATCCATAAAATAGGAGACTGATTCAAAATGGTCCAACTTGACCATAAAAAGAAAAACATGACACTTATTCAAATTAGAGGAATATAAAGTATCACGATCCGATTTTTTCACCCTCGGGAGTCGTGATGGTGCCTACTAATGAGAGCTACGCAAGCCAATCCTTAACTAATTATCCAACTACTTCATTTTAGCAAATATAAGGCGATAATCATGAAAGCGGCTTAATTTTAAATAATTAAGCGGAAGATGAAAATCAAATATCTGAAATCTACATCTATTACAACTCTTAAACCTCAAACACCCAAAACTTGGTGTCACAGTGTCACGGACTATCTAAGACTGCTACATACAAAGTCTGAAGAAATAACAGTACATTGTTTCTAAATAAAGGTAACCGAAACAGGAAATAGGGATAGAGGGAGACGCCAAGGCTTGCAGACGCCTGCAGGTCTACCTTGGATCTCTAGGTGCATTGAAGGATACACTCCAACTACTACCCAAAAGTTGCTCCGGGATCTGCACATAGTGCAGAGTATAGTATCTGCACAACCGACCCTATGTGCTGGCAAGTGCCTAGCCTAACCTCGGCGAAGTAGTGACGAGGCTAGGAGCAGATACACTAAGTAAACCTGTGCAGTTCAAATATATATACAACGCAAAAGAAATACAGAGATGATTAGTCAATATGGGAGGGGAAACATGCTGCGGGGAGATAACAATTCCGAATAGAAAGACATCAAGTAACTAAAGAAATGACATAACTCGGATATTAATAAAGAAGCAGAAATCAAACAATGCACGGCATCACCCTTTGTGCTTTTACTCTCGTCCTCACCAAAATAATTTTATAATAAAAATGTACACGGCATCACCCTTCGTGCTTTACACTCTTTCCTCACAATAATATATGGCATCACTCTCCATTATTTACACTTTTTCCTCATAAAGCAAACAATACAGACATTACCCTTTGTACTTTAACACTCTTCCTCACTCAAACAACAATCACAAACAATGGGGCGAAGGAATAAATAAGATTATAATAGGAAACCTGGCAAGGGAACAACGATTAAATAATTAAATTCCGACAAGGAAATAACATCAACAATATCAACATCCCGACGAGAAAGTTAACCAATAAGCAACAATATCCCGGTAAGGGAACAATTTAATGATTCTTTCTCTTTTCCACTTTTACTTACCAACTCACTTTACCAGTTGAGCCAATGCTCCAAAGGGTTCAATCAACTCCTCTACTTTCACAATTCCTAATGTAGCTTGATCCAATGCTCCTCGATAATCAAAGGTTACAATTTCTTCTACAAACTTTTCACAACAAATAATAATCCCCTCTAAAGCATAGATAATACAACGAAGTCATGGAAATCACAATATAAGACTCACGGGCATGCTGGACTCCGACGTATATATACTCATCAATATGCCTATACGTCGTACACAACAATTATCGCATATCAAATAGGACCGACTACTAATCCCTCACGCTAAGGTTAGACCAAACACTTACCTCGATGCCACGAATACAACTCATATCTCGATTATCGCCTTACCCCTTGATTCCACCACCACTTCGCTCGTATCTAGTCACAAGTTACTTAATTGCATCAATAAATGCTAAATGAATCAACCCCAATGCATAAAATTGAGTTTTCTAAAGTTTTACACAAAAGTCAAAACTACCACCGGCCCATATGGTCAAAACCCGAGGTTCGAACCAAAACCTGATTACACATCCCCCACGAACTCAATTATATAATTTATTTTGAAATCGAACCTCAAATCGAGGTCTAAATCCCCAATTTTTTAAAAAAACCTAGGTTCTACCCAAACACCAAATTTCTCCCATGAAAATCTTTGATTTTACGTTGAAATCATGTTAAAAGATGTTAAGGAGTGAAGAAAATGAGTTAGAAATCACTTACCAATATTTTTGGAGAAGAAATGTTGTTTGAAAAATCGCCTCTTATATTTTTGGGGTTTTGAAAAAGGAAAAATAACTGAAAATCCCGCTTTAATATACCCCTCTCAAGCCACTTGTGCGGACCGCACAAAATGGATTGCGGCCACACAGTCCTTCCTGAGTACTGCAGACCAATGCCCCTATGCGGACCGCACAAAGTCGACTGCGGACCGCACTGGCCCCTTCCGCGGTCACACACATTTTCTTGCGGACCGCACTGGCGGGTTCAGAGACCTGCAACTTCTCTGAACCTGCAGCATCTGTATTTTAGGCCTAAGACATCCCGGAACCTATCCGAAACTCTCCCGACTCGTCGGAACTTCAAAACAAACGCGCATACTAACTCAAAAACATTATATGGACCTACTCGTCCGATCAAATCATCAAAATAACAGGTTAAATCATGAATTAAACCTCATAACTCAACATTTTAATCAAGAACTCTCAAAGTTCATAACTCTTCCATCGGAAGTCCAACTCACGTCAAATAAACTCCGTTTTTCACCAAATTTCATGGTTATCTTTCAAATACCATAACAAGTTTGTATCGGGATCCGGAACAAAAATACGGGCCCGATAATAATAGTTTCAAACATTATTTCTATTCCTCATTTCCTTAGATAATTTAGTAAAATAATTTCTTTTAAAAATTGATTTCTAAAGCTCGGGATCTCGGAATTGAAATTTCGGGCATATGCCCAAGTCCCATATTTTACTGCGAACCTCCCGGGATCATCGGAACACGGATCCGGGTCCGTTTGCTCAAAATATTGACCAAAGTTAACCACAATCAAATTTTAACTCTAGAAACTTCTATTTCTCATATTTTCACATAGAAGTCTTTCCGGATATGGGTCCGGGCCACACACGCAAATCGAGGTAAGGTAAAAAGGAGGTTTGTAGGCTTTGAAATATTGAATTTACTTGTAACACAAGTTATGACCTTTGGGGTAATCACATCATCTACCTCTAAAACAACCGTTCGTCCTCGAACGGACATAAGAAGGAAATACCTGAGTCGGGGAAAAGATGGTGATAACGGCTCCGCATATCGGACTCGGACTCCCAGGTCGATGCCTCAGCAGGCTGACCTCTCCACTGAACACGAACAGAAGGAAAACTCTTTAACCTCAACTAACGAACTTTCCGGTCTAGAATAGCTATCGGCTCCTCCTCATAGGACAAGTCCTTGTCCAACTGGACAGTGCTGAAATCTAACACGTGGGATGGATCGCCATGATATTTACGAAGCATTGACACATGAAACACTAGATGCACAGCTGATAAGCTCGGCGTCAACGCAAGTATATAAGCCACCTCTCCCACTCAATCAAGAATCTCAAACGGGTCAATGAACCTAAGGCTAAGCTTCCCTTCTTCAAAAATCTCATCACGTCCTTCATAGGTGACACTCGAAGCAATACCCGCTCACTGACTATGAAAGTCAAATCTCAAACCTTGCGATCGGCATAACTCTTTTGCCTGGACTGAGCTGTACGAAGCCTGTCCTGAATGATCCTTACCTTGTCCAAGGCATCCTGAACCAGATCAGTACCCAATAACCGAGCCTCTCCTGGCTCAAACCATCCAACCGGAGACCGACACTACATACCATATAAAGCCTCATAAGGAGCCATCTGAATACTCGACGGGTAGCTGTTGTTGTAGGCAAACTCTATCTAAGGCAAAAACTGATCCCACGAGCCTCCAAAGTCACACAAGCTCGGAGCATATCCTCCAAAATCTGAATGGTCCTCTCAGACTGACCATCCATCTGAGGATGAAACGATGTGCTCAACTCAACCCGCGTGCCCAACTCTCGCTGAACTGCTCTCCAAAAATGTGAGGAAAACTGCATACCTCAATCCGAAATAATAGACACGGACACACCATGAAGGCGAACAATCTCTTCGATATAGATCTCAGCTAACCTCTCAAAATAATAGGAGACTGCCATAAGGATGAAATGCGCTGACTTGGTCAGCCTATCAACAATGGCCCATACTGCGTCGAACTTCTTCTGAGTTTGCGGGAGTCGAACAATAAAATCCATAGTGATCCGCTCCCACTTCCACTCGAGAAGCTCAATCCTCTGAAATGAACCATCAGGCCTCTAATGCTCGTACTTAACATGCTGATAATTAAAACACCATGCCACATATGCAACGATATCCTTCTTCATTCTCTGCCACCAATAATGCTACCGCAAATCCTGATACATCTTCGCGGCGCCCGAATGAATAGAGTACCGTGAGATATGGGCCTCCTCCAAAACCAACTCTCGAAGTCCATCCATATTAGGCATACAAACTCTACCTTGCGATCTTAAAACTCCATCATCAGCGTAGGTAACCTGCTTGCATAATCTTTCAACAACTCCAACCACCTCCTCTGCCTCAAATTTAACTCCTTTTGCTTGAATAAATATTGAAGACTCTTGTGATTCGTGAACACCTCACATTCCATGCCATACAGATAATGTCTCCAAATCTTCAATGCGTGAACGATGGCTGCCAACTCCAAATCATGAACCAGATAGTTCTTATCATGAATCTTTAACTGTCGCAAAGCATACTTAATGATCTTGCCATCCTGCATCAACACCGCACCAAGCCTAATACGATATGCATCACAATAAATTGTATAAGGCCCTGAACATGTTGGCAAAACCAATACCGGTGTCGTAGTCAGAGTCGTCTTGAGCTTCTGAAAGCTCGGCTCATACTCATCCGACCATATAAACTAGGCATCCTTCTGGGTCAACCTGGTCATCGGGGCTGCAATAGATGAAAATCCCTCTACGAACCAAGGATAGTAGCCTGCCTCCTAAGAAACTCCGAATCTCTATAGCTGATGGTGGTCTAGGACAGTTTTTGACTGCCTCAATCTTCTTCGTATCAACCTGAATACCCTCTGCTGATACAACATGACCCAGGAATGCAACCAAACTCAACCAGAACTCATACTTTGAGAACTTAGCACTATCCATTAGAGTCTAAAGAACCACCTTGAGATGTTGTTCTTGCTCCTCCTGACTGCTGGAATATATCAAGATATCATCAATGAAGACTATCACGAGTGACTCCAAATAAGGCCTGAACACTCGATTCATCAAACCATAAACGTTTCTAGGGCATTTGTCAACCCGAATGACATAACCAAGAACTCATAATGCCCGTACCGAGTGCAGAAAGCTATCTTAAGGACATCAGAGGCCCTAATCCTCAATTGATGATAGCCAAATCTCAAGTCAATCTTCGAAAATACCTTGGCACCCTGAAGCCGATCAAACAAATCATCAATCCTCAGCAATGGATACTTATTATTGACTTTAACCTTGTTCAACTATCGGTAATCAATACACATTCTCATCAATCTATCCTTCTTCTTGACAAACAACACCGGCGCACCCCAAGGAGAAACACTCGGCCTAATGAAACCCTTCTCGAGCAAGCCTTACAACTGCTCCTTCAACGTTTTCAACTCCGGTAGGTCCATACGATACAGCGAGATAGAAATGGGCTGAGTTCCCGGAACCAAATCAATGCGAAAATCAATATCCATGTTGGGTGGCATACCCGGTAGGTCTGAAGGGAAAACCTCAGGAAACTCACAAACAACGGGCACAGAATCAATGGAGGGAGCCTCGGCACTAGAATCACAAATGTCACACCTTCTTTTTCAGCCACTACACCCCATAAAGGGTATAATAAAGGGAGTTTTTCCAATTAAAGGACAATCGAAACGGTATTTATTATTAAAAAATAGAGTCGCCACTTGAGACATTTATGGTGTACCAAATCACCGGTTTGAATCCCGAATCGAGGAAAAAGTTGACTCCATATTACAATCCGCGCACCAGAAATCCGAGTAAGGAATTCTGTTAACCCGGGAGAAGGTGTTAGGCATTCCCGAGTTTCGTGGTTCTAGCACGGTCGCTTAACTGTCATATTTAGCTTATTTATCTGACTTCAAAACATGTTCTAGATTATGCCTTTATTCGTAAACCGTTTTTATTATTATTTTAATGAGAATTGTAACGTCGTGAAAATGCATCTCGAACCATGTCACATCAATGCACCTGTGGTTGTCGACACATTTCGACTTCGCTGAGATTTGGATTTGGGTCACATAAATGTGCACCCAAATTTTAGAGGGATAATTTTATTAATGTGCACGCCTTACAAAAGAACACTAGATTTGGGATTGCTGAGGTGTATAGATGCTAGTCAAGCCATGACAGTTATGACAGAGGTATATTTTGGAGTTTGTGGACCACATATGAGCGGGTATGTATTGGCAAAGAAGATTCTTCGAGCAGGGTATTATTGGCTCACCATGGAGCGAGATTGTATCAGCTTCGTGCGTAAGTGTCATCAGTGTCAGATACACGGAGATCTGATTCATTCCCCGCCGACAGAATTACACATAATGTTAGTACCATGGCCCTTTGTTGCATGGGGCATGGATGTCATTGGACCTATCGAGCCGGCAGCTTCAAACGATCATAGTTTCATTCTGGTAGCCATCGACTATTTCACCAAGTGGGTTGAAGCTAAAACTTTCAAGTCGGTAACCTAAAAAGCGGTGGTGGGTTTTGTTCATTCCCATATCATTTGTAGATTTGGGGTCCCAAAGGTGATCATCACGGATAATGGTGCTAATCTTAACAACAATCTAATAAAAGAAGCATGTCAGCATTTCAAGATTATACACCGTAATTCCACCCCGTATCGCCCCAAGGCGAATGGAGCAGTTAAGGCAGCCAACAAGAATATAAAGAAGATATTGAGGAAAATGGTAGAAGGGTACAGACAATGGCATGAAAAGTTACCATTTGAATTATTGGGTTATCACACTACTGTTCGTACTTTAGTAGGTGCAACTCCTTATTTTTTGGTATACGGAACTGAAGCAGTGATATCGACAGAATTTGAAATTTTGTCTCTCCGAATTGTCGGTGAGGCTGAGATTGATGATGATGAGTGGGTCAAAACCCGTTTGGAGCAATTGAGCTTGATTGATGAAAAGAGATTGGCAGCAGTGTGTCATGGCCAATTATATCAAAAGAGGATATCAAGAGCATATAATAAGAATGTGCGTCCCAAGAAGTTTGAAGTAGGGCAACAAGTGTTAAGACGAAACCTTCCACATCAGGCCGAAGCAAAAGGCAAGTTCGTCCGGAATTGGCAAGGGCCGTTTATTGTGACCAGAGTGTTGTCCAATGGCGCTTTATGTTTGACAGATGTCGAAGGATGATGTATCGACATGTCTATCAATTCTAACGCAGTCAAGAGATATTATGTATGATTTTTTTTTATTGTAATTGTTGTTTGTTTGTTTGTTTGTTTGTACTTGGCATTGTATCGGAGAATGAAATGGCGGAGACAATTTTTTCTACTATCCAAATACTTTAACCTTTGTTTCTCCTTTTTGACTTATTTATTCTTTCATACTCCTCTTTTGGAATCAGTAATGAAATTAAAAAAATAACAAAAAAAATAATAATAAAAAAATCCCCAAGCAAGAAAACTGGGGAAGAAATCGTGTTTGTAATTTTGGGAAAGAAGTTTGATTCCAAGAGTTGTAATGTTTTACTCATCAAAATTATTTTGAACTTTTGATTCCCTTTTTCTTTTAGCCATACACAAAAAAAACATATTGATGTCCGAAAAGGACCTCCCGATCAGTATTCGAGAAGTGCCAAGTCGGGTAAATGGAAGTCAGGAGTAATACTCTAATCCCAGCAGAAAGGGGATTGTAAGCTGAAAAGAATTGATAGCCAAGAGAATCAGCATCAGAGAGTTCCATCGGTAACACTCCAATCCCCAGCTAAAAAATAAAATGAGAGAGTCTTATAGGTGAAAACCTTCATAGGCACCATAAGGCGACAGAAGTTGATAAAAATAAGAGAGTCTTATAGGTGAAAACCTTCACAGGCACCGTACGACGACGGAAGTTGAGAAAAATAAAATGAGAGAGTCTTATCGGTGAAAACCTTCACAGGCACCATAAGGCGACGGCGGTTGAGAGAAATGAGAGAGTTTTATTAGTGAAAACCCCTCGAAGGGCACTATGAAGCGACAAGGACTTAAAAGGGGGCAAATAAGATAAGATTGACGAAAAGGATCCGTCGAGGCATCAAGAAGAACAAGATGTTGGTTCGGCAAAAGAGTTGGGTTACGGGGCCTTTGAAATGCAAAGTAAGGCCATCAGAAAGGTTGATTGATATAAATAGACTGGGTTGGTTAATCCAGAATGCACGACATGATCATTGGAATCGGTTATACCATTCAGATAAGCTCTTTTCATTTTTCTTCTTCCCAGTTGTTCAGAAAAAATTTTCTTTTTCTATCTCTTGAAGTCATCATTTTTTCATTTCTTTGTTTAAAGATTTTTTCTATTTTTAAGAAGGATTTTCAGAGCTTACTACCAGTTTCCAATATGGAGCGAAGTAAATGTGGATAAGACAAGCCGAAGATAATATAATGAGATGAGAAAGACGTCATTATAAGACCAAATGACGGATTGGTCTAAGATTTCGGAAAGTATGGAGTAAAAGTGGAAAACAACAGTTGAGAAGTTTGCGAATAAGGAATCGTCAGGAAGGTCGGAAGTTGTCGGCCAAGTTTTCAAAATGGTCGGACGACACAGAGTAAGGAAAGAAAAAAAAAACCATCCCCCAGGAGGAATATGATCCCCAGCAGGAATATCATCCCCAGCAAGTTTGGTAGTGCAATGAAACGTAGAGCAGAGAAAGGAGAAAGGGAAAACCCATCCCCAGCAGGAGTGGCACGACCACTCACCACGTTGTAAACTAATAAAATTTTCTTTGATTTGAAACAGGTAAAGGAAATGTTATTGATGGCGGAAAGACATGTCACAAAGAAGATTATCAAACTGGGGCAGAAAATTTTCTTCTATGTTTGAAAATTTTCTTGAAATCGGGTACCCATCGGAGGAACGAGGAAAGCAATTCCAATTTTAAGGAAAAACAAGACAACAAGTTTCGAAAAAAGCAGTTGTGGAGGAGGACAATACAAGTTTCGGAGAAGGTAGTTGTAAAGGAGGTTAACACAAATTAAGGAAGGAAGTTTTGGAGGAAGGTGAATCAAATTTCAAAGGGAAATGGTTGAGGAGGCAAAGGAAAACAATGTCAATAAAATATAGTTGTTGTTAAAGTCAGGAGCCCGCCTGGAGAACGGAGGCGTTATCATTTTAAGTTGTTGAAGTCATGAGTTCGCCTGGAGAATGGAGGCGTTATCATTTTAAGTTGTTGAAGTCAGAAGCCCTCCTGGAGAACGGAGGAGTTATCATTTTAAGTTGTTGAAGCCAGGAGCCCGCCTGGAGAACAGAGGCGTTATCATTTTAAGTTGTTGAAGTCAGGAGGCCGCCTAGAGGACGGAGGCGTTATAATTTTTTGTTGTTGTTGAAGTCAGGAGCCCGCCTGGAGAACGGAGGCATTATCATCTTAAACTTTTGAAGTCAGGAGCCCGCCTGGAGGACGGAGGTTTTAAGTTGTTGAAGTCAGGAGCCCGCCTGGAGAATGGAGGCATTATCATTTTAAGTTATTGAAGTCAGGAGCCCGCCTGGAGAACGGAGGCGTTATCATTTTAAGTTGTTGAAGTCATGAGCCCGCCTGGAGAATGGAGGCGTTATATGCACCTTAGCCATAGAGTTTCGCATCTATATTGCCAAACCCATTACCAACTTCAATATCATCAACTTCAACCAATAAGTTCTCAAGAGGATTCGCATGTTCTCTGTCACTGTCATCGATCACAATTGCCCCTTCTTGAATCATTCTTTCTACTTCCTTTTTCAAAGAACGACAATTCTCAATGTTGTGCCCTTTGACATTGGAGTGGGGTGATGAAGTCAGGTGTTTTAAGTTGTTGAGTCAGGAGCCCGCCTGGAGAACGGAGGCGTTATCATTTTTAGTTGTTGTTGAAGTCAGGATCTTGCCTGGAGAATGGAGGCATTATCATTTTTAAGTTGTTGAAGTCAGGAGCCCACCTGGAGAACGGAGGCGTTATCATTGTAAGTTGTTAAAGTCAGGAGCCCGCCTGGAGAACGGAGGCGTTATCATTTTTAGTTGTTGTTGAAGTCAGTAGCCCGCCTGGAGAACGGAGGCGTTATCATTTTTAAGTTGTTGAAGTCAGGAGCCCGCCTGGAGAATGGAGGCGTTATCATTTTAAGTTGTTGAAGTCAGGAGCCCGCCTGGAGAACAGAGGTGTTATCATTTTAATTTGCTGAAGTCAGGAGCCCGCCCGGAGAATGGAGGCGTTATCATTTTTAAATGCTGAAGTTAGGAGCCCGCCTGGAGAACAGAGGCATACCTTTTAAAGTTTTGAAGTCAGGAGCCCGCTTGGAGAACAGAGTTATATCTTTTAAGTTTTGTAGTCAGGAGCCCACCTGGAGAATAGAGGTGTATCTTTTAAAGTTTTGAAGTCAGGAGCCCGCCTGGAGAACAGAGGTGTATCGTTTAAGTTTTGAAGTCAGGAGGCCACCTGGAGAATAGAGATGTATCTTTTTAAGTTTTGAAGTCAGGAGCCCGCCTGGAGAATAGAGATGTATCTTTTAAAGTTTTGAAGTCAGGAGCCCGCCTGGAGAACAGACGTGTATCTTTTAAGTTTTGAAGTCAGGAGCCCGCCTGGAGAATAGAGGTGTATCTTTTAAAGTTTTGAAGTCAGGAGCCTGCCTGGAGAACAGAGGTGTATCGTTTAAGTTTTGAAGTCAGGAGCCCGCCTGGCGAATAGAGATGTGTCTTTTAAAGTTTTGAAGTCAGGAGCCTGCCTGGAGAACTGAGGTGTACTTTTAAGTTGTTGAAGTCAGGAGCCAGCCTGGAGAACAGAGGCATACCTTTTAAGATCAAGAAGTCAGGAGCCCGCCTGGAGAACAAAGGTGGGCCTTTAAATGTTGAAGTCAGGAGCCCGCCTGGAGAACAGAGGCGTACTTTTAAAAGTTTTGAAGTCAGGAGCCCCCCTGGAGAACAGAGGCGTACCTTTTTTTATGTCAGAAGCCAGTAACCCATCCGAAGAACAGAGGGTTACAACAAAAATCAGAAGAATAAATTCAAGTTCAGAAATCAGAAGCAGATGGTTCAAGCTTCGAAAGAAAAATAATTCGAAGCTCATAAGAAGGAAATAAGCAGTTCAAGTTCGGCAATCAAGAGAAGCCGACAAGTCAAATCAGAAATAAAGGAACATCAGAGGAAATACAAGGCAACAAGGCAACAACAGACACAAGCGCAAGTTGAAGATTTAGATAAGATTTTACAATTCATAGACTAGTTTAGTCTAACTTCTTATTTTCTATTTAGCACGGTGTAATAAGGAGGTCGGTAAGTAGTAGCAGCAGCAACAACAGTAACAGTAAAACCACAGTCTCATGGTAGTCCCAGCTACCAAAAGTTCCCAAACTACATTGACCTAATTCCCTCTGAGTCAGGGATATGTAGGAGACCTTTTAAAGCAAAGGTTCGGTCAAATATTTCAAAAAATGCTTCACACGGAGTACTGAAACGGGCAAAAATTGCTCGTATCCGCTCACTTTATCTTTGCACGAAAACTCTTCGTGTTTACGGGCAAAGAGGGGCAGCTGTGAGCACGTGATTTTTGCCCTAAATGAGAATTACTCCCAAAAATTCAAAATAAAATAATTTTGTGTTGTTTGCAATTTTGTGGATGCTTGTGTTATTTTTCTTTTATTGTTTGCGTTTGCGTGTGAATGTTTATTTATTTTAATTAATGAAAATACAAAATATGTTGCATTTTGCATTTAGGATTTATTAGGAGTAATTAAGTTTGTTTACAAAAATGAAAAATCATAAAAAATATGTACTTTGCATTTTTAGCATTTAATGTCAAATTGTGTGATTTTATTTTAATTGTGTGTGTTGATTGTTATTAGGAATTAATTAATATTTATGAATGGGTTTATAATTTAATTTAGAAATAAGAGAAAATGAAGAAAAGAACAAAAATAGGAAGAAAACCAGACTGGGCCACACACAAAACCATCCAATCCAGCCCAAAACACATCCCATACCCGGTCCATCCAGTTCAGATCTCGA
Source organism: Nicotiana glauca (assembly GCA_026770625.1). Lineage (NCBI taxonomy): Eukaryota > Viridiplantae > Streptophyta > Magnoliopsida > Solanales > Solanaceae > Nicotiana > Nicotiana glauca. Next base: position 170,409 of record MU782787.1, on the reverse strand, counting down.
AGACGAGTCAAATGACGTCGTTTCAAAACCAACGAATCTCGATCGTTCAATCCATGTCAATCTAACGGCCCTCGTCCCATCTCCCAACCTATCTCACCAGACCCGATCCATTCCCACGCCCAGTCCGCCCCCTCATTAAACCAAACGACACTGTTTACCTTCCCCTATTCAATCTGGATCATTGGTTCCATTTGATCCAACGGTCTAGATTGATCCCCTAACTTAATATATAAACCAAAATCCTACCCCGCCCCCCAATCCAAACCCCCCCTCTCTGTCTCCCAAACCTCAAAGACGAGCTCACCTCTCTCCACCTCACTCCGCAGCTGACCGCCCGCCGAAAATCGCCCATGGCGGCGGTCAGTCACCAAACCCCCCGTCGACCTCTCCATTCCAAATCTCCACTCCATCATCTTCAAATCCCAATTGGGTCCTTCGAATATTCAATCAAAGAACCAGGCCCCAACCCTAGTTTGTCCAATGGCCGCCAAATTAACACCATACCGCCACTGGACCTCCCTCACCCCCTTAACACCATTAGTTCCCTTCGAATCAGCCCAGGATTCGTCGAATTTCAATTTCGAGCCAAGAACCCTAGCGCCGCCTCAAGATCCCTTGGTGGTGGCGCCAACCCTAATCCTCCCCAAGTCACACCCCTGAACCTGTAGACTATTCTCGTCCCAAATTCGAAGGTTAAACCAACTGGACGAGACCTGGGGAGCCAAAACCTGGAGCCTACCCAAGTAAAGGAAATTTGAGGTTCTTAATCGACCTTAGCCGAGTGTTTTCAGTCGAGAACACTCGATTAAGGTCCGTTTGGACCTCAAAAGTTCGAGTCGAAAATTAAAAGGGAATTGTGCAGAGTTAGCCTATAATTTGAGGTATCTACCCTCTTTTTTTTTCTATTTTTGTTGTTGTTTATTTGTTTAAGCCCCGTCGTATTTCATCATTTTTTTTGTTATTATTATTCATTTCTCTCTTCTCCATCGGACCTTTTTCTAGTCCAAATTTTCATCCAATGTATTTACTGTGTTCCTTGGTCGTATTTAGGATTCCTTGGTCGTATTTAGGTTTAATTTGGAATTAGGATAATTTATTCCCTGAATCATTGTATTCTTATTGTAATGCTGTTTGGTTTGGTTTGAATTCAATTGTTGTTTGAGTTTGCTAAGTTAAGTAACTGTTGTTTCCCTAAATTCTCAATTCATTTTCCTTTATTTTTTAGCAGTTTCTATAAACATTATAGACTATAAGGAATAGCCTCGATCCATCTGTAGCCTGGTTGTGTTTTAGCTTCATATTCATTTGTTTCGGTTGAATCAGGAATCAATTAGGAATTGCATATAGCTGTGGGTTTGTTACAGTTTGAAGGGGATCAATATGCAACGGATCAACATAAATTTTATCTGGATGATGCAACATTGATGCTAAGGTAGCCAAAACATCGGCAACCTCATTAAGAACTCTTGGGATGTGCCTAAACTCCACCGATCAAAAACGTTGACATAGATCGTGCAAACATTGTCGATATGGTATGAGCTTCAAGTCCCGTGTTTCCCATTCACCTTGAATCTGATGCACCAGGAGGTCCGAGTCTCCCAAGACCAAGATATCCTGGTCATCCATGTCTGCAGCTAACCGTAACCCCAAAATGCATGCTTCATATTCAGCCATGTTGTTGGTACAATAAAACCGAAGTTGAGCCGTAACAGGATAATGATGCCCTATTTCAGAAATAAGCAATGCTCCTATTCCAATTCCCTTTGCATTTGCAGCTCCGTCAAAGAAAAGCTTCCACCCTGGTTCCTCATTTAATTCCAACTCGTCGATATGCATCACTTCTTCATCAGGAAAATACATCCTTAATGGCTCGTATTCTTCATCAACCGGATTCTCAGCCAAGTGATCGGCCAATGCTTAGGCTTCCATTGCCGTCCTTGTCACGTAGATGATGCTGAATTCCGTGAGCAATATTTGCCACTTCGCCAATCTCCCCGTGGGCATGGGCTTCTGAAAAATATACTTCAACGGATCCAAGCGTGAAATGAGGTAAGTAGTATAGGATGACAGACAATGCTTCAGCTTTTGTGCTACCCAAGTTAGGGTGCAACATGTCCTCTCAAGGTGAGTGTACTTAACCTCATAAGTCGTGAACTTTTTACTGAGATAATAGATGGCATGTTCCTTCTTGTCGGTGACGTCATGTTGTCCCAGTACACAGCCAAACGAGTTTTCCAAAACCGTTAGATAAAGAATTAGAGGTCTCCCTGGTTCAGGTGGAACCAACACGGGTGGCTTTGACAAATGCTCCTTTATCTTATCAAACGCCTCCTGGCACTCTTCAGTCCATTTGACCACAGCGTCCTTCTTTAACAGCCTGAAAATAGGCTCACACGTTGATGTGAGCTGAGCAATAAATGTGCTGATATAATTCAACCTTCCTAACAGACTCATTACTTCTGTTTTGTTCTTCGGTGGTGGTAATTCTTGGATGGATTTGATCTTTTATGGGTCCAACTCAATGACTCGCCGACTGACTATGAATCCCAACAGCTTCCCGGATGGAACACCAAATGCACATTTGGTAGGGTTGAGCTTAATATCGTACTTTTGAAGTCTCTAAAAAAACTTCCTTAGGTCTCTTACGTGGTTTGCATGATGCTTGGATTTTATGATCACATCATCCACGTACACCTCAATCTCTTTGTGTATCATATCATGGAACACAGTAGTCATTGCTCTCATGTACTTTGCCCCAGCATTCTTCAGACCAAATGGCATTATCCGATAACAATAAGTTCCCCAAGGCGTAATGAAAGCTGTTTTTTCTGCATCTTCCTCGTCCATCAGAATCTGATGATACCCATCATAGCAATCCATAAAAGACCCGATTTCACATCCGGCACAATTATCGATCAAAATATGGATGTTAGGTAATGGAAAGTTATCCTTTGGGCTTACCTTGTTCAGATTGCGATAATCAACACACACCCTAATCTTACCATCTTTCTTCGGCACTAGCACCACATCAGCCAACCAATCAGGATATCGAGTGGCCCGAATAACCTTTGCATTCAGCTGCTTGGTTATTTCTTCCTTAATCATCACACTCATGTATGTTTTGAACTTCCTCAATTTATGTTTGACGGGAGAACACGTCGGGTCAGTGGGTAATTTGTGAACAACTAAATCGGTGCTTAAACCTGGCATGTCGTTATACGACCATGCAAAAACGTCTTTGAATTCAATAAGTGCTTTGATTAATTCTTCCCTGATGTTTGTTTCAATGTGGATGCTTATTTTAGTTTCCCTGATATCATCCGTATCCCCTAAATTGATGGCTTCTGTGTCATTTAAGTTGGGCTTGCATTTCTCTTCAAATTGGCTTAACTCTCTATTAATTTCCTCGAAGGCTTCATCCTCATCGTATTCCGACTCATGATCATATTCTACTCATCATCATATTCTACCTCTTGCACTACCAGTTCAGAATCAGATTGATTTTTTAGACTAGGTTGAAGATCCATCGTGCATGCCATGTCATTAGAACCAGTATAAAGAGAACTGTTCACAAAAGAAAAAGAAGAAAAAAAAATTAAAATAAAATAAAGAGTAAAGAAGAAACTTTAATTGATTGAAATACATGATAATAAGGTTTCACACTTTTGCCAAATACCAAAATAAAGAAAACTAGATTACAACTCTGGAATAATCCAGCTAAACAAAAGAAAATCAGAGCCCACTACCAAGGCTCCCTCCGAATAGGAAGAGGAGTAGCCATCCAATTGTTGATATTTGCCCTTAGCCCCACAAATTGCACTTCAGCATGACTAGGACCTTCTCCATCTTCTATCATGTTCACATCAGTGAACAGATTCTTGAATCTTTTTAACAACTCCTTATCAGGTTTGATCATAGGACCAGAAATCATTGTTGTTGGACGTCTTCTCATTCCAGACTTTATAAAAGATCTGGAAAGGTGCGGGACTGGCTTTGGAAGGACCCATGCCTTCTGCTTCATCTTCTTAGCTCGTCGGATGTCTGCCGCTGTAGGTTTAAACCCCAAACCGAAAATTCCCACATTTTTCAGTAAGGACACTGGTTGTACGATACCTTGCAGAGATGCACCCAACCTTTACGGGGCACAAAGTCATTTCCCAACATTTCACAGGCTACCATGACATATGCGGAGGTTATCTTGGTATTTGGAATGTATTCCCCCTCTGGAATTTTCTCGACCGATACTGCATCACAAACTTGGTATACCCATTGCCCGACGCCATCCTTTACTTCAATAAAAGGCACAAAGGTGTCGCACTGGGAGTGCAGATTGTCTTCGCCATGGACCACGATCTCTTGCCTATCCCACTCAAACTTGACCATCTGGTGCAGTGTAGACAGAACCGCCTTTGCAGCATAAATCCAAGGTCATCCTAACAGAAGGTTGTAGGAGACTGCCATATCCAACACTTGGAATTCCATTTAAATTCCACAGGCCCGATCGTCAACTCCAACACTATATCACTGACCGATTCTTTACCCCCTCCGTCGAACCCCCAAACACAAACGCTGTTCTTATGTACCCTATTGACATCTACTTTCAGTTTGTCCAATGTAGAAAGAGGACAGATGTTTGCATTGGATCCGTTATCAATGAAAACCCGGGTAACCACAGATTCTTCGCATTTTACCGTAAGATAGAGGGCTCTGTTGTGTTCGGTTCCTTCTTCAGGTAGCTCATCATCAGCGAAGGTAACCCTATTTACCTCGAATATCCTATTTTCAATCTTTTCCAGGTGATTGACGGAGATCTTATCAGGTACATGGGCTTCATTCAGGATTTTCATCAAGGCCTGCCGATGTTCATCAGAATGGATCAACAATGATAGTAAAGAGATTTGAGCTGGCGTTTTCTTGAGCTACTCTATGATGGAATAATCATGTAACTTCATTTTCTTTAAAAATGCTTCTGCTTCTTCTTCGGTCATAGATTTCTTTACTGTTGCTGGGTTGGCCTTCCTCAATTCCGCGTGAGCAAAACATCTTCCTGAGCGGGTTAACCGTTGGGCCTCACAAACCTCCTCTTTGACCTCTTTTCCTTTATAGGTCACCGTCACTCGATCATAGTTCCATGGGATGGTTTTGTTGTCAACCATTGGCAATTGAACTGTTGGCTTAATGATGACGAGATCTATGCGAGCACCTTCTACAATCAGGATGGGTCTGTTTGTTGCTCCCGGCATAATCATCTTTGCTTCCTCTTATTTGACCAATACTTTGCTTGTGGACCCCTTTACCATCACCGGTGCATTGCACACCTTCCTCTCGTTGATTAACAGCTTATAATCAACCGGCCCCTTTGTCGGCTTGTTTCACTCGACTTGATCATAATTACGGCTTGAGAGGGTTTTTTAGACTCTCCTTCTGTTTGTACCAACTCAATCATATTGGTATCGTGATGGGATGGGAGTGGGTTCTAGTTGATGTTGGGTCCTTCCGGGGTTTGCACCTCAATTCGACGTGTCTATAAGCTCCTGAATGGCTATTTTTAACTTCCAGCATTTCTCCGTGTCATGACCAGGGGCTCCTGAACAGTATTCACAACTCACCGAGTGATCAAGATTCTTCGGAGGGGGATTTTGAAACTTAGCCTCAACCGGATTCAACAATCCCAACTGCTTTAGTTGGTAGAACAAATTGGTGTAGGACTTTCCCAATGGAGTGAACGTCCTTGGCTTTTGCACCCTGTCATTCCTAAAGGTTTGGTTCGGACAAAAACTTGTACCAGGGGGATTTCTGTACGCTCTTGGAGGTGGGTAGTTACTTTGTGGGGCCGGTTCACGCCATTGGTTGTGAGGTGGAGGTTGGTTGTATGCTTGATCGTGGTGAACAGAAAAATGGGATTTGGGATGAGGGTAGTAGTGTTGTGGGTGGCTATATGGAGTATGGGAATAATTTTGTTGGTGTGGTTGTGGTTGGTTGTAGTAGGGTGAAGGGCCTCTGGGTCCGAACCAAGCTCTGGATTCCACCGTTGCGATGTCTTCTTTCCTCTTCTTCCCAAACGCACCTCCAGTGTTGCTCTGGATAGCTTGAGTGGTGGCTTTGATTGCTGAGTAACTCATTATTTTATTAGACTTGAGTCCCTCCTCGATCATACCACCCATTTTCACAACCTCATTGAACGATTTGCCAATCGTCGTCACCAAGTGACCAAAGTAAGTTGGCTCCAAAGCTTGCAAAAAGTAATCAACCATCTCTCCTTCCTTCATTGGGGGATCGACCCTCGCGGCCTGTTCTCTCCAATGGAACCCGTACTCCCTGAAACTCTCCCCAGGTTTCTTCTACAATTTTATTAACGACAGACGATCTGGAATAATTTGTAGATTGTACTGGAAGTGGCCGGCAAATGCTTGTGCCAAGTCATCCCAGGTGTACCATCTACCATGGTCTTGGTGTGTGTACCACTCCAATGCAGACCCGCTCAAACTCTAGCTGAAATATGCCATCAGCAACTTATCTTTTCCGCCCACCCCTCTCATATTACTGCAAAATCCTCGCAAATGTGCCACTGGATCACCATGTCCGTCATACAAATCGAACTTAGGCATCTTGAACCCGGCTGGCAGCTGAACATCTGGAAACAAACATAAATCCTTATACGCCACGCTGACTTGGCCACCCAGACCCTGCATATTCCGGAAAGATTGCTCGAGGCTCTTTACTTTCCGAACCATTTCTTCCTGCTGTGGATTCTTGTTCTACTTTTCGGGCATTGCCGGGTTTTCAAGCTGAAGGGGGAACAGGTAAGGTTTTAGTGCTTTGAAGGTAGGTTAAGGAGGATAATACTGATGATCCTGAGTTTGGAACACAGGCTCGCTGGAACACTTGTGGAGTGTGGCCGGTGGAGGTGCCACGAAAACAGGGATAATTGGTGGTAGAGGGTATGGGTTTGTTTTTGGCATTTAGGGTGTCCGGGAGGCACTTGTCTGGTGCTGTTGAAATGTAGGAAAGTTGAGTGATGAGTCCGAAACAAGCCGTTCTGGCGATTGGGCGGGTGTCGGGAGAAAAGTGGGCTTAGCAGGATAGGGTGGTGCTGGCTGACCACTTGTCCAAGCTTGGTACATCTCGGCCATCTGCTATTTCAATTTGTACACCTCATCATTCATTGCTTGTACGTCTACCTCTTCTACCTCAATGTTTCCTTCTCTATCAGGGCTAGACATTATTTCTGGTATCGGTCCCTTTGATCCGATTTAATAGTGGTGTTGTGCCAGTACGCTCTAAGTAAACTAACTGCTTGAAATTTCTGGATGAACAACAAACTTGTTAGTTTTTAGAGTTTAACAAATAGGTAATTGCAGGTTGGGATGCAATGCACCTAGGCAGTTTAACCATTTCTATCATGCCACTTGCTTCGATTGCATGCGTCATTTCGACTTTTAACGACTTCACCCCTCTTTTATTTTATTTATTTTTCTTTTTCTTTTCTTGTCTTTCTTTCTAGCAGTGGTCGAATCTTATGTGGATTGCCTATGTATCATGACCCCGCATGAATCAGACCGAGCGTAGTTCTGGCCACAAGTGCGAAAAATAAAGACACCATTTTTGGATTTTTCAATTTTCATTAACAAAACGTTCTATTACAAGGCAAAACATTTTTGAAAGGAAACTGAAAGACTTGATACAGACTTTATGCAAAAAGGGAAATGCAAACTCCAAACGGATTACAGACTCTGAATACAAGTAAAATACAGACTCAAACTATGAATGACTTAGAGTTTTGAATTTGGTGCCCGTGGGGCGTCGTTCGGCCTCGCCGCGGGCTTTGGCGTAAGGCCTCTTTGTAGATATTTCAAATCTTCCATGATCTGGTGGACATAAATCATTATGGAAGCAAAGAACGTAGCACGGGACATATCCTCACAAGCTACGCACTTCATGGTGATGTAGTGCCCGATATCGTCGATTCTTCCCCAGATTTTGTCTTTTTCCTGAAGCAACCGCTCTATCTGTTGGTTCCGTGCTCCTAGCACTTGAGCGTTGTGGAAGAGCTGATCTTGAAAATCATGCATTTGCTTTTCCATTCGCGCTATTAAGTCATGACAGCGTTTCCTATCAGCTCTGAAGTCTCTGGCTTGCCTGAAGAGACATTCTTCGAGGGTGGATATTGTTTCTCTTAATATAGAGATGCTCCCCTCGTAGTCCCTCTTCATCTGCCGCAGACGCAGTTTTCGCTCTTCTGTACCCCTTGCCCATCTGGCTCGGATCCTTGCCAATCTAGCTTCAGATCTTTCCAAACCCTCTTGGCAATCAGTGATTTGATTTTCCAACCCCCTTATCAATCTTTCGTCCGACCGACTCCTTTGTTGGTTGTCAGCATCTATCCTTATTTGTCAGATTTGGGCCTTTAGCGCCTCTTTTTTTTGGGCTAGTTTGTTCTTTTTCCCCTTATCAGCATCAACTTGCACGCTATTTTCAAATTTCAGGTCCTTAACCTGTTGTTTTAGTTTGCCGATTTCTGCCCTGTAGCTTTCTTCCTTTGCTAACCAATCCCAATGCTCTTGTGAAGACTCGGCAAACTCCTGGAGGTGAGGTCTTTTGGCCGGCCTCCCACATGACACTTCCCCTTTATACCAAGCGTGATATCCGGGTGAAACTTCCCCTTTAGCCTGATCTAGTACACAAGTGTTCGCCTCCAGATATTAATATTTGCTCCAGATCTGGCGGACTCTTGCTTCAGGAAACTGGCCATTAGGACCGATTTCAATTACTTGGGTACTTAGATCTTCATCTCTCGGAACTATTTGGCACCTTCCAAGTTGCCTCAAAACCCGATAAGGCACATAAGGTTGAATGCTCTTGAGTCCCATTAAGAGAAAATGGAGCCTAGCCGCTGGCATATATATGACTTCGTCAACCGGTAACCATCCCAGTGTCCACTGTATTTGACTGGCGTTGAGGGTCCGAAAGTATGAGGTCCATGCCGAGACTCCTTCAGGTAAACGGACCCCATTAATTCTTGTGTAGAACTCCTCTATGCAGGTTTTCTCAGCTGAACCATAGCTCAAGAACTGGGCACGGTGAAACAGGTGTTCGGTCATCCACATCTGCAACAACAAGTTACACCCCTCGAAAAAGTCTCCTTTGGTTTTGCATGCTGTGAGAGCTCGGAAGATATCAGATACTATCATCGGCGCAAGAGTGCTTTCATCTTGAGTGAGCAAAGTACTGACGATCCCAGCTATCTTTATATCAATATTCCCATCTTTCCTCGGGAACACCAAAATCCCTAAGAAGGTTATCATGAAAGCAACACGTCTATGTTCATCCCATTTTCGATGGTTACTTTTGCTGCATAACTTGTTATCTGTCTTGTCAAATCCTCCCACGTGGCCGTATCATTGGTATATGAAGCTCAGAGTATAAAAGCCTTTTGCCAAATCTGGGTTATGGACCGTACTGTCTATCTTTAATGAGTCCAAGAACCGGTGCACGGCTACGGCTCTTGGAGCAACCAGGTATTTATGTCTTAATGGAGCTTCAGCACTTCCGATATACCCCGGCTACTTCCTCCAAAGTGGGGGTAAGTTCAAAATCTGAGAAGTGGAAGACATTATGCGGCGAGTCCCAGCAGGTGACCAATGCTCTTATAATATCCCCCTGAGGCTTGATTTCCAACAAACCCGTAAGACCTTTTAGATGTTTCTTGACTTCGTCTTGCCCTTCTTTGCCTAAATCATTCCATCATAGCCGCAACTGGAAAGGGATTTTAGTCATAATTGAAAAAGGTTTATTTTGACTCGTGCTCATCCTACACATTTATTAATGTGATTTAAACAAAAAGAAAAATTTATTTGACTCAAAACGATTTGACTATTTTTTCATTTTTCCAAATTAAAAAGAAAGATCCGGTTTTCCGAACGCGGCCTTTCAGTACTTCGGGGACGAAGATTGTAAGGCTGTGTGAGTCAACCGGTCAAAAATCCAAAAATTACCAAAAGCAACCGTTTATGCAAAGTCAGCCTTCCGGCATCTCTTTCAAGAACATTTGGCTATTTTTGACAAAAACAGCATCACCCGACTTATCTATGACGAAAATTAAAATTTTGACATTTTTGGCTATTCTTGCAAAAGGGGAGGTTGGACCCGATGAGGGTTGCCTACGTATCTCACATCCGGTGAGAATCAAACATGCGTAGTTCGGGCAAAGAGAATAAACTAAATTTGAAAACAAGACTCTTTTCTTTTGTTTGTTTTTTTCAAATAAGTTAAACTAAAGAAAAACATTTTTCTTTCCTTTTCGTTTCCTCAGAGTTTCGACACTACTTGGATATTGGTTTTAATTTTCTAAAAAAAAAGTAGTTATCTCCCTACACTGCTATTTTTCTCTTTTTTCCCTTTTTCACAATTTTCCAGTATTCCCGATTTTCAGAAGCCGGTCAGCATGCAAGTCTGAAGCAAATAAATGCGTAAAACAAACAGGATGCAGCAGGATGATCTTTTTCATTTCAGGTTGCCTGTCCTAGACGGACCCAACCCCTGTGTTGAGTCCCCTAAGTCGAATGCGACATGATGCAAATAAGCATTCCTACTAGGGATCCGGCATGAGGTTTTGTTATACTAGGTTAAAAACCCGGGTGTTTGTTCTAGACCATGTACCCGAGCGGACAACTCGAGTCGAGGAAGGGGCTCCTTTATGGGAACCAAAAGGCCAGCCGGCTTAGAAACTTTCCGAGCCTCTTTCTTATTTCAAGGTATGACACTAACAGAACAAGGAGTCTTGACCAGCGAGCACATCCCCAAAGATAAGAGGAGAAGAGTTTCTACACAGTTTATATATACAGTTCAAATGATATCAAAGCGGTAAAAAGCATCATTTTGCACATTTAAGACCAATCATATAATAAAAACAGATAATAAATAAAGCCAAATACAACAATTATTCTAAGCTCGAATTATTGAACGTTGAACCAGAAATTCTGGGTTTCTATTCCCCGGTGGAGTCGCCAGAGCTGTCACACCTCCTTTTTCCGCTACTACACCCCGTGAAGGGTATAATAAAGGGACTTTTCCAATTAAAGGACAATCGAAACGGTATTTATTATTACGAAATGGAGTCGCCACTTGAGAGATTTATGGTGTCCCAAGCCACCGGTTTGAATCCCGAATCGAGGAAAAAGTTAACTCCATATTACAGTCCGCGCACCAGAAATCCGAGTAAGGAATTCTGTTAACCAAGGAGAAGGTGTTAGGCATTCCCGAGTTCCGTGGTTCTAGCACGGTCGCTCAACTATCATATTTAGCTTATTTATCAGACTTCAAAACATGTTCTAGCTTATGCCTTTATTCGTAAACTGCTTTTATTATTATTTTAATAAGAATTGTAACATCGTAAAAATTCATCTCGAACCACGTCACATCAATGCACCCGTGGTTGTCGACACATTTCGACTCCGCTGAGATTTGGATTTGGGTCAAATAAATGTGCACCCGAATTTTAGGGGGATAATTTTATTAATGTGCGCGCCTAAAGTGACTAACGCATTTTTATCTTTTGGGGAAGGTCGTGAAATTCACTAAACGGCCCCTCCCGAAGTCTAAAAAATTAATACACTATTTATTGAGGGCGCAAGTTGTAGTTTGTTCGGCGAGGCTCGTCTCATTTTTTATTTAAAATGGCAAACTAAAAGGGACTAGGATTTTCTATTTATGTTTTTGTCTCTAAAAATAAAAGGAAAGGTCCTAACTCGTTATTATTATGAAGAGTTAACTACGTTTAGGTACGCAAATTCAAACATCCCACAGATGGAAATCATAACCCAAACCCGGCACAAATGGGTCATTCGCAGGCTTGGGCCCAGACTCCAAACGCGCATGAAAATCAGAATTGAGCCCGGGCCGTTCACTTAGGCGTTGAAGCCTACATCACGCACAAATGGGATGTAGGCCTCATGAAGTTCCAATTTAAAACAGATGCCCATTAAAGTTGCTCCTAAATTATTCTAAGTTTCAGCAGTTATAGCAAAGGAAAACACTACGCAGATATTCAGATTAAAGAGCTACCAGTCAATTATATTCAGTTCTATGCACAAGTTAATTTATCTGATTGTCCTATAATGAATTCTTAAAAAGGTAGAATCGAGCTAGGGACTCCATTTGGATAACACAAACATGTTAACTAGTTTGAATTACACAAGGACCCATTATCGACAATCAAGAGACTCCTAATTTAAGAAATGGGATGTTGAAGTTAATAAGCTAAGGCGTGAACTAACTTTTACACTATTGAAAAAAAGCACATTATATTATACTGTACTATTTAACACTTAATTAAACCAAACTAAAATAACTACCTATAGAGTTCTCATAACAGTGCATAGACTTCAGACAACAGAAATAATACCAATTAAATAATCCCAATCCACATAATTCATACAGTCCTAATTCGAATTCAAACAATTCAAATCAATTTCTGTTTACACAACTCCTATTTCAAAATGATTCAAACGAACTAAAACTACACAATGACACATTGTTATGTTGGTCATAGCTGCAGGTAGTCATGTACACACAAATCTGAAACACTACTTCATTTATTCCAATCCGAGGTTACATTGGTGTGAATTTAGAGCGTGTACATGGATAGTGAGATACAATGAAGGAGAAGAGTAAGTCAGCAGCAGCAGTAACAACACAGCAAACAACCAGCAGCAACACCAATATAACACCAAAAAGACCAAAATGCAACCCAGGAGTCAACAAAATCACAGCGACCAATATTTGAGTTCAAACAACCCCAACCAATCCAGTTTCAGCCCAGAAATATTTTTCATCAATCCAGGAAGAGTTCGGAAGGGTTTTGAACCAACAAAATCAATGGATCAATCCAAAAACAGATTAAAATAAACCCAAATGACCTTTAAATTGAACCCAGGAACAGTTTGAACTTCCAGCAACCCAAAACTTCAACAAAACCAGTTTAATTAGACTACCACCACTCAGAATCAACTAACAGTCCTTTGAAAACTCAAAAAAGGAACTTTTAACAGGAGATTCTGACTCAGTAGCTAGTGACCTCAAGACTATCCAATGGAACAACAGGTTTTTGTTGCTTTTTTCGTTTAGGATAGCTTTCTATGTAAACTCTTTTTTTTTCTCAACACTGATTTTTTTTTTCAGGCATAAAAACATACCTCTAATTCTGTCCAGTCTCCTCTTTTTTCAGTCTCTGTCTCTGTCCTCTCTATTTATATCCTCTCAAACTTTTTTTCTCCTCATTTTAAGCATTGAGTGGACCATTAACAATCCTATCTTAGGGCTTAAAATCAGAAAGTTGTCTCCACTGTTAGTTGTCTATCAACTATTCAATCCCACTTAGAATTGTCTCCATTAAGTTCATTAGCGGCCTTTAGTTTAATTACTAGTGGTTCAAATTTTAGTTAACCTTTGAATTACCCATTGAAATCCCCTAGGAATTACTGTCCTGCCCTGACCTCTATGACTACTACCCTGATCCCCTTCAAACTATAACAAACCCACAGTTATATCCAATTCCTAATTGATTCCTGATTTAACTGAAACAAATGAATATAAAGCTAAAGCACAACCAGGCTACACATGGATCGAGGCTATTCCTTACAGTCTATAATGTTTACAGAAATAGCCAAAAAATAAAGGAAAATGAATTGAGAATTCAGGGAAGCAACAGTTACTTAACTCAGCAAACTTAGACAACAATTGAATTCAAACCAAACCAAACAACATTACAATAAGAACACAATGATTCAGGGAATAAACTATCCTAATTCCAAATTAAAACTAAATATGAACAAGGAACACTGTAAATACATTGGATGAAAATTTGGACCAGAAAAGGGTCCGATGGAGAAGAGAGAAATGAATAATAATAACAAAAAAATGATGAAATACGACGGGGCTTAAACAAATAAACGAAAACAAAAATAGAAAAGAGAAAGAGGGTAGATACCTCAAATTACAGGCTAACTCTGCACAGTTCCCTTTTAATTTTTGACTCGAACTTTTGAGGTCCAAACGGACCTTAATCGAGTGTTCTCGACTGAAAACACTCGGCTAAGGTCGATTAAGAACCTCAAATTCCCTTTACTTGGGCAGGCTCCAGGTTTTGGCTCCCTAGGTCTCGTCCAATTGGTTTAACCTTCGAATTTGAGATGAGAATAGTCTACAGGTTCAGAGGTGTGACTTGGGGAGGATTAGGGTTGGCTCCACCACCAAGGGATCTTGTGGTGGCGCTAGGGTTCTTGGCTCGAAATTGAAATTCGACGAATCCTGGGCTGATTCAAAGGGAACTAATGGTGTTAAGGGGGTGAGGGAGGTCCAGCGGGGGTATGGTGTTAATTTGGCGGCCATTGGACAAACTAGGGTTGGGGCCTGATTCTTTGATTGAATATTCGAAGGACTTGGTTGGGATTTGAATATGATGGAGTGGAGATTTGGAATAGGGAGGTCGAGGGAGATTTTTGGTGTAAATGTGGTGGGGTTTGGTGACTGACCGCTACCATGGGCGATTTTCGGCGGGCGGTCAGCGGCGGAGTGAGGCGGAGAGAGGTGAGCTCGTCTCTGAGGTTTGGGAGACGGAGAGGGAGGGTTTCGATTGGGGGGAGGTGTAGGATTTTGGTTTATATAGTAAGTTAGGGGATCAATCTAGACCGTTGGATCAAATGGAACCAACGCTCCAGATTGAACAGAGGAAGGTAAACGGTGTCGTTTGGTTTAATGAGGGGGCAGACCGGGCGTGGGAATGGATCGGGTCTGGTGAGACGGGTTGGGAGATAGGACGAGGGTCGTTAGATTGACATGTATTGAACGGTCGAGATTAGTTGGTTTTGAAACGACGTCGTTTGACTCGTCTTCGAGATCTGAACTGGATGGACCGGGTATGGGATGTGTTTTGGGCTGGATTGGATGGTTTTGTGTGTGACCCAGTTTGATTTTCTTCCTATTTTTGTTCTTTTCTTTATTCTCTTATTTCTAAATTAAATTATTAACCAATTCATAAATGTTAATTAATTCCTAATAACAATCAACACACACAATTAAAATAAAATCACACAATTTGACATTAAAAGTTAAAAATGCAAAGTACATATTTTTTGTAATTTTTCATTTTTGTAAATAAACTTAATTACTCCTAATAAATCCTAAATGCAAAATGCGACATATTTTGTATTTTCATTAATTAAAATAAATGAACATGCACACGCAAACGCAAACAATAAAAGAAAAATAACACAAGCATCCACAAAATTGCAAACAACACAAAATTATTTTATTTTGAATTTTTGGGAGTAATTCTCATTTAGGGCAAAAATCACGTGCTCACAACGAACATATGCCAAATAAGCCAAACACCCCTTCTTGACCATACACCAAACCTTTATATAAGAGATAACACTGCGAGTAGAATGACCAGGAGTCCCTCTCCACTCTAAACGAGGTAAACCTGGCAGGGCTAAGGTTACCGTCTTGGCATGACAGTCCAAGATAGCACGGTAAGGTGATAACCAATCCATCCCTAATTGACATCAAAATCGACCATGTCCAGAATTAACAAATCTACACGAGTCTCAAGACCTCCAATCACCACAATATAGGAATGATGGACTCGATCTACCACAATAGAATCACCCACCGGTGTAGACACATATACAGGGGCACTCATGGAATCACTAGGAATAACAAGATACGGTGCAAAATAAGATGACACATACGAGTATGTAGACCCTAGATCAAATAACACTGAAGCATCTCTATCACAAACCAGAACCGTAATAACTACATCTGAAGCCTTGGCCTCGGGCCTGGCTAGAAGAGCATAGCATCGGGGTTGGACCCTACTACCCTGAACTACATCTTTGGGGCAAACTGCTACTGGCTGGCCTCCATCTCTAGCGGCCTGAGCTCCACCTCTTATACCTCTACCTCCACCTCTAGCACCTCTATCCCCGCCTCTAGCTAGCTGGCGGACTATGGAACAACTGGTTCCTGAACCATGGCATGGGAACCCTGATGCTGAGAGCTATACGGTGCTCGAGGGCAAAACCTAGCAATGTGACCCGTGTCACCACAAGTGTAACAAGCGTTTTGCTGCTGCGACAGCTGACCCTGTCGACCTGAATGAACACCCCGAAAACTATGAAGCGGCGGTGCAGTGATAGGAGCTGGCGGTGCACTGTAGGGCTGCTGATCAGAATACTTCATGTTAGAACCACGGCCACCCGAAGCACCGTGAGAAACCTGAAGTGTTGACTGAAAGGGCCTAGGAGGATGGCCTCTACCATACGAATCTCTACCTCCAGACAAGGTACCACTAAATCTGCCTGAATGATGGGGCCTCTTATCGACCCATGACCACCTCCCTATGATAGAACCATCTCAACTCTCCGGGCTACATTTGCTGCCTCCTGGAAAGATGTCTCGCTCCCGGTCTCTCTAGCCATCTAAAGACGAATCTGCTGAATGAGTCCATCAATGAACCTTCTCACCCTCTCTTTCTTTCTCGGTGGGAAGTATGATAAGGGCATGGCGAGCCAAATCAATGAATCTAGTCTTGTACTGGGTGACATTCATGGAGCCCTACTGGAGGTGCTCAAACTGCCTCTGATAGGCCGCTCACTATATGATAGGGAGAAAATTCTCTAGAAATAGCTGCGTGAATTGTTCTCAGGTCAAGGCTGGAGATCCGGCTGGTCTAGCTAAGCAATAATCTCTCCACCAAGTCTTGGCGGATCTAGACAAGCAAATAGTGGAAAAATCGAACCCATTGGTCTCAACTATTCGCATGTTCCTGAGAACCTCTGACAGCTGTCTAGATAATCTTGGGAATCTTCAGAAGATGCGCCACTAAAAGTAGTAGTGAAAAGCTTGGTAAACCTGTCCAATATCCACAAAGCATCGGCAGACATAGCTGCACTATCGCCAATCTGAGCTACCACACCCGGCTGAAATGCTCTAACTAGCTGAGCCGATGGAGTCTGAAACTGGAGAGCTACCTACTCCGAAGTGCGAGTAGTAGGAGTCTGGGCTTCTCCTCCAGCCTAAGAGTTGGCTGGTGCTACAGGAAGTAAACCTACTCGAGTGACACTATCCATCAGGCCCACTAGATGGACCAGAGCATCCTGAAGAACTGGGGTAGCAATAACTACCTTTGCGACCTGAGCTGGGCCCATCGAAATTGGTAGGATCGGAACCTCATCATCAAAATCAACCTGAGGCTCCGCTACGGGTGCTACTGCCCTGGGCTGAGCTCTGCCCCTACCTCGGCCTCGGCCTCGGCCTCGGCCTCGCCCTCTTCCTCTCGTGGGAGCTGCTGCTGGGGGCTCGGGCTGCTGGTCAGCGGATGAGGAAGCACATGTTATTGGCATCTGCGAGAGAACATAATAGAGATTCAATCTGCATTGAGAAACCAAACCGCACGACAGGAAAGAAAAGATGTGAAATTTTCCTAACTCTGTAGCCACTAGAGGATAAATACAGACGTCTCCGTATAGATCCCTCAGACTCTACTAAGCTTGTCTGTGAACTGTGAGACCCATGTAACCTAGAGCTCTGATACCAACTTGTCACGACCAAAATTTCCCACCATCGGGAGTCATGATGGTGCCTACTAATGAGAGCTAGGCAAACCAATCCTTAACTACTTACTACATTATCCAATTACTTCTTTTAGCAAATATAAGGTGATAATCATGAAAACAATGGAACTTTAAATAATTAAGCGAAAGATGACAATCAAATATTTGAAATCTACATCTATTACAACTCTTAAACCTCAAACACCCAAAACGTGGTATCACAGTGTCACGAACTATCTAAGATTGCTACATACAAAGTTTGAAGAAATAATAGTACACTGTTTCTGAATAAAAGGTAACTGAAACAGGAAATACGGATAGAGTGAGACGCCAAGGCCTGCGGATGCCTGCAAGTCTACCTTGGGCCTCCGAGTGGACTAAAGGAAGTACTCCAACAACTGCCTAAAAGCTGCTCCGGGATCTGCACATAGTGCAGAGTGTAGTATCAACACAACTGACTGCATATGCTGGTAAGTGCCTAGCCTAACCTCGGCAAAGTAGTGATGAGGCTAGGACCTGACATACCAAGTAAAAATGTGCAGTTTAAATATATATACAGCATAAAAAAAATACAGAGATGACCAGTAAATATGGGAGTAGGAACATGCTGTTGGGGAGATAATAATTCCAAATAGAAAGACATCAAGTAACGAAAGAAACAACATAACTCGGATATCAATAAAGAAGCAGAAATCAAAGAATGCACGACATCGCCTTTTGTTCTTTTACTCTAGTCCTCACCAAAACAATTATATAATAAAAATATACACGGCATCACCCTTCGTACTCTTACTCTCTTTTCTCACTATATAATCAACATAATCGGCACAGAATGGTACATCATGCGGCACGGCATCACCCTTCGTACTTTACAAAATTTCCTCACAATCATACACAGCATCAACCTTCGTGCTTTACACTCTTTCCTCATAAAGAAAACAATACACGGCATCACCCTTCGTGCTTTAACACTCTTCCTCACCCAAACAACAATCATAAACAATGGGGCGAGGGAATAAACAAGATTATAATAGGACTCCCGGCAAGGGAACAACAATTAAACAATTTAATTCCGAAAAGGAAACAACATCAACAATATCAACATCCTGATGAGGGAGATAAACTATAAGCAACAATATCCTGGCAAGGGAACAATTTAATGACTCTTTCTCTTTTCCACTTTTTACTTACCAACTCACTTTACCACTTGATACAATGCGCCAAAGGGTTCAATCAACTCCTCTACTTTCACAATTCATAATGTAGCTTGAGCCAATGCTCCTCGATGTTCAAAGGTCACAATTTCTTCCACAAACTTTTCACAACAAATAAAAATCCCCTCTAAAGCATAGATAATACAGCTAAGTCATGAAAATCACAATATAAGACTCACGTGCATGCTTGACTCTGATGTATAGATACCCATCAATATGCCTATACATCGTACGAAATAATTATCACATAGCAAATAGGACTCTACTCATAATCTCTCAAGCTAAGGTTAGACCAAATACTTACCTCGATGCCACGAACGCAATTCACGTCTCGATTATGACCTTACCCCTTAATTCCACCACCACTTCGCTCGTATCTAGTCACAAGTTACTTAATTGCATCAATAAACGCTAAATGAATCAACTCCAATACATGAAAATGAGTTTTCTAAAGTTTTACCCAAAAATTCAAAATCATCCCCGGGCCTATATGGTCAAAACCCAAGGTTCGAACCAAAACCTGATTACCCATTTCTCCTACGATCTCAAATATATAATTTATTTTGAAATCGAACCTCAAATCGAGGTCTAAATCCTCAATTTTGAAAAAAAAAAACTAGGTTCTACCCAAACACCCAATTACCCCATGAAAATCATTGATTTTAAGTTGAAATCATATTAAAAGATGTTAAGGACTGAAGAAAATGAGTTAGAATCACTTACCAACGTTTTTGGAGAAGAAAAATTGTTTGAAAAATCGCCTCTTATGTTTTTGGGATTTTGAAAAATGAAAAAAAACTGAAAATCCCATTTTAATATACCCTTCTGAGGCCCCCAGTGCGCACCGCACAAAATGGACTGCGGCCGCACATCCTTTCCTGAGTACTGCAGACTAGTGTGCCTGTGCGGACCGCACAAAATTGGTTGCGGCCGCACAGCCCTCCACCGCACACCGCACAAAGTCGAATGGGGATCGCACTGGCGGGTTCAGAGACCTGCAACTTCTCTAAACCTGCAAAATCTATGTTTTAGTCCTAAGACATCCTGGAACATACCCGAAACTCTCCCGAGCCCTCGAAACTTTAAACCAAACGTGCATACTAACTCAAAAATATCATATGGACCTACTCGTGTGATTAAATCATAAAAATAATAGGTAAAATCATAAATCAAACCTCATAACTCAATATTTTCATCAAGAACTCTCAAAGTCCATACCTCTTCCATCGAAATTCCACCTCACGTCAAATAAACTCCATTTTTTACCAAATTTCACGGTTATCTTTCAAATACCATAACAAGTTTATACCGGGCTCTGGAACCAAAATACGATCCCCATAACAATGGTTTCATACATTAATTCTTTTCCTTATTTCATTAGAAAACTTAGTAAAACAATTTCTTTCAAAAAGTGATTTTTAAAGCTTGGAACCTCGGAATTCAATTCCGTGCATACGCTCAAGTCCCATATTTTTCTGCGGACTCCCTGTGATCGTCAGAACATGGATCCGGATTCATTTGCTCAAAATGTTGACCAAAGTCAACCATAATCAAATTTTAACTCTAGAAACTTCTATTTCTCATATTTTCACATAGAAGGCTTTTCGGATATAGGTCCGGACCACGCACGCAAATCGAAGTGAGTAAAAAGGAGGTTTGTAGGCCTTGGAATACTGAATTTACTTGCAACACAAGTGATGACCTTTTGGATCATTACATAAAGACGAAGCCTTTAGACCAAAAAAGGAGAGAGAGAAATTAAAACTTGCTTATTTCACCGTAAGTTGGTGCTTTTGGTTTTAGTTATATGAAACTTTCATTTCATTTTTCTATTTCTTCAGTTATTAAAAAAGAAGTGATATCGACTTTGAAATAGCTTTCAGTTGTCTACTAAATCCTGCAAATCTAATGGAGTTATATAAGAAAATTAATTTATTTTTAAAAATTTAATAATTTGTGATGGAGAAATAATGAAGATAGTAGATCAGAATAGATTAAAAACTCTACTTTGATTGAATAGTCAATCAAATGGGTCAGCATTTTTTTGTATGTAGCCAATGGAATAAGTTTTTGGCTATAACTTGCAATCAAATATAATGGGATAGCTGTTGCGACCTAAAACACTCACGCAAGTGCACGTGATCGTCAAGTAATAAAGTAGTGAGTTGAATATCGTTCCCACGAAGACTTGTAATTAACTGTTGACTGATTTAAACTCAATTAACTTATCTATCCAAGAGGTTTTTCCACAAAATAGATGTATCACTAATTTACTACCTAAATTATCAATCAATAATGTAACTAGAATAATTAACCAAACAACCAGCAAATTTTCGAGTAACAAACAGTAGGGGAGGGTATTCCAGGGTCACGGGCTAGCTCACAGTCGTGTTGTGTTCTTGGCTTAAAATGACTAATTGATTTATCTGGATTGTTAATTAACAGGGTTGATATTACTCATAAGAATCTATCGAGTTCTTACTTGCCTATTCAAGTTAACTCAATGTCTATATGTCTATGGAATTAAGATCAACAAGAATGCATTTACAATTCCTGTATTTCAACCAAGCAAGGCAATTGGGTATATGTCTATCCCAATTGCGAATCTGTTCCCCGATGCCCAGTTTCAAGAACTTGATCTATTTAATTCTATTGCAATCTAAAGTTCCCACTTTCGAGTTCAACCAAAGATTCGTAGATAGTATTTCACCGTTAGCTACTCAGCAAAATAATTAAAATCTGAATTAAATAAATAACCCAATATGATAAACCAACTTCGTCAAATTAAAATTCAAACCACAACATTCATGTTTCACCCATGACCCTAGAATAATGGGTTTTAGCCACTCATACTAGTGTTCATCACAATTGGGTTCAATTTCATCACAAATAGGAAAAACAAAGGGAAGAAAAGAAGAACTTGACGGTCAAATATCCTCCTTGACTCTTGCCTCTCTATATCTTGCACTAGACTATGAAAAACTTGATAAAGAATCCTTGGGTGAGCTTGACTTTATATAGGTTAAGTGGGGTTTCCTCCAGATTTTCAATTATACCCCGGAACAAACCTTCCCGAAATTTGGACTAGCGCGGTCGTACACCTGGGCGCGCATCTGACCGTGCTAGTTGGCCAATGTTCTGTTTAGGGCGCGCTAAAATTAGCGCGGGCGCGTACCTAGGCTCGCTAGCCCAGGTCCCCAATTCCTTGATTTTTTCCTCGTCTTCGTGCGTACTCAGCTCCGAGGGGTCGTTCTTGCTCTAAAGTAGTTCCAATCACCTCTCTAAGGCATCACATAGGCTCCTCGTCCTGCAATATGTACAAATCATAATTAGGGCGCATTTTTAATTAATTAACCACATTATGACATTGAAACATAATCAAGCGGGAGCATAAACAATCCCTAAATCACCTAGATTCAGCCTATTATCAACACCCCTCACTTAATTCATTGCTAGTCCTCGAGCAATCACTCTATACTTTCTAGAGGTTCCTTCACTCAACCATTTCCCCTAACGCATTACACCTAGAACAATTTATATACATTATGCCTAGTAGTGAACAATCCTAGCCTCAAAAGTTGACTCTCAAATGCCATGCAATATTCATACTTCCTCAAAGTACTCTACACAGAAGCCAAGACTTGCCTTTCCTTCACGAATCACATGCCCTCAGAATCACAGTAAAGAGAATAAAATCAATCCATACATTTGAAGCTCATGCTCACATTTATCACAGAAAATCGCTCACCCTCACAAAGAAGTCACATGCATGCAATTGGTATTATAAGCTTGCCCTTAATGTAAATCTCTACTAATATAGGCTCACTCGGTCTAAAATCAATTAGGACTTTTTTATGGTTGTAATGTGGGCTAAGGTACAGGTAGGATATATTTAGGAATAGTGACTAACCCTCCTAAGCACTTTAACACATCACATAATCAACTTTAAGCGCAATTTCTTCAATTCACTTCACTTTCACCAACAAATCACCCCAAAAATCCTCCCTTCTTCTTTAAGCACTACATTAATTCATACCCACTAGCTGGAACAAGACAACAATTTTTTTCTCATCTCTTTCGTCTATAATTTTTTTTTTTGTCAGATTATTCTTTCCTTTTTTTCCACTAGTGGTGTATTAGTTTACAAAACAAAAGTGCACCTTTTTTCTTTTCATCGGTTCCACTAAAAAGCCACCCCTCACTTAGTTCCTTCTTACTTTTTTTAGCGCTCATCTCACAATGAAAGTGCTTTAAGAGGAAAAGGGATCAAAACAATATCAATTAAGAATAAAAATGGTATAGGCTTGTAATGTGGGTGCCAAATAAAAGTCTATAGGCTCAAAAGGGTTAACTAGGGATGAATTTTATTTGTGATAAGTAATAAAGCTCAAAAAAGATCAAAGAAAGTCTAAAATCATTTTTCAAACCAAACATCACCTAAAATTTCGCTTCTATTCACATACCAGGCAAGTTCTAGACACAAGTACAATACATAGACTATACAAAAACCTCACCACACATGGCACATGACTCCTTCCAAATCAGCTCATCAAGACGCTCCATTACGAGCATTCAATTCAGTAACAAACATACAGATTAAGGCACTTTACTGAGATTCAACCAATAAGACTAAGCGTTATACTCTAGGGTCTATTGTGTTCGGGTGTGTCAACGCTATGGGTTCTCTTTTGATTTTCTGGCTCGTAGCCCATTAACCTAATCTATAAATTAAAAAAAAACAAACTACCTACACCCGGTTCATGTTAAACCCTTCGAAAAGAACCGTGGCCTAAAGAAAAACCAAGGGGGAGTTGCTACACTACTTATGAAAAAAATAAAAAATCTTTTTGGTGTTTTATTCTAGACTAACTTCCCTCAAGAAAATTGTCTAAAGGATCCGTCATCAGGAAGAGTCTACCTATTTTCCAATTTTTTTTCCGGCTTAGTCCTTCAAGAACCCTGCCGAAAAGGATCTGTCGTCGGGACGAGCCATTTATCTATTTTAAACTAATGACTCCTACTTAACACTAAAACTATCAAAATCAAATAAAACAAATAAAAGCAACATTCAATTGATACAACGACATACATACAATGACGTACCCCCCCCACCCCACACTTAAAAATAAAGACATGTCCTCATGGCTTAAAATATGAAATAACAGTAAGGTAAAGGGACTTCCCTGACGGCTCACTCCTTATCGGAGATGGTATCTGGGTTGACGTGGCACGCCCGCCCCAAGGCTTTCAGCCAGCCCATGAATTTCTTTTCCGTCTTCTCTTGTCGGCTAGCTATCGTGTCTACTCGGGTGTGCAAACCAGCCATCTCCTACTCTAAAGCAGTGAAACGGGACACCCGGGCAGCTCCTGAAGATGTTGCAGTCCCAGATGGACCTGAAGCTGCCACGTTTTGCTCCTGAGCCTGTGGTGCAGCTTCCACGTTCTCCTTAGCATCCTCCTTGTCATCAGAATCATCAGAGCCACTCCTCGCCGCCTACGCTGCTACTTCCAGCTTCTTACCCGTTGTCACCTTATCAGCACGGAGCTTGCCCTCCTTTATTACCAACCCATCCACAGGTAGATTTTCGGGCACTTGAGCAGCCCTGCATAGTTGAGTCACTAAGGAAGGGAAAAAGAACCCATACCTTTTTACTTGGTTGCGGATGAATATTTCTTCATGCATCACTTTGGCCACATTAAAGTCGTGACCATTTACAAAGCACCATATCAGAGCAGCTATGGGTCTATTGACCACTGTAGTATTGTGAGACGGGATCAAGCAGTTGTTTATGAGGTGTAGCCAACACTTTCCTTCAAAGGTGAGTGCTGAGGAGTGGAATTTCTCCCCATAGTCCATCCAAACCACTTCTTTTCCGGGCACACAAATTGTCTCAAAGAATCGTGCCCATTTTTTGTTATTGGGATTGCGGTCGTACTCGTAAAAGTCATCATGAGCAGCCGAAGGTGAGGGCAGCTGGTAGCCTATCCGTATTGCCTCAACAGAAGTAGTCATTGCCCTTCAGCACACCGTGAGTACTCCATTAACATGCTCTGGCACATTTGCATAGAACTCCCTCACAACCATTGCATTACCCTCATCGGGCTCATTGATGAAGGTTTGTAACCCTCGCCTCAATAACTGATTGTACATGTGCGGGCAGTGGTGCTGGAGCTGTCCGATGTGAATACCTCTTTCCGAAATTGGCTTTTTACAAGCCTTTTCCACAAAGCGGTCTTGTTCCTTGGCCGAAACAAATTTTGTAGCATCGAAGGGACGTGCATGTGCAGCCCCTCTTGACCTAGACGAACCAGTCTGGCTGCTCGATGAGGCTCCTGTGGCGCATCATTTCCCTGATGGAGTCTTGATATCTGCAAAATAGGACGCATTAGCTCAGCCCAAACAAAATTTTGTGATGCAATGCAGTTACTCAGACTTCACATGTATATGTGGTCACAAACTGCATAATCACGTTCAATGGGGCCTTTCCACAAACACCTTGTGGGCATTAGACCTTCACAATTCCTTTTTAAACTTGTTAGAACAATAATCTACCACATACTCTCACCAAGATCACAAATTAGGTGGAAATCCACCCCACACTTATCACTCACCAACACCACAACATATTTTACTAATTTCTCTACACAAAACCAAAGAACAACTACTACAACAATGGCATTTGAGTACATAAAAATCTAAAAAATAAAAAGAGAAAAAGAAGAAAAAGAAAGTAGGGTTCATACCTGTAGTGGGAGATGATGGTGAGTACAGAAAGAGGATGGAGAAGAAAATGGGTGAGCTTTGGAAGGGGGAAAATCGTAAGGTTTTATGATGGAGGAAGGATTTGGTGATGTTTATTTGGGGGAAGTAGAAGAGGGGGAGTTATTTTTGTTCGATGGGGGAGTAATAGAAAAGGGGGGGGGGGGGAATTAAAGCCTAAAAAAAATAAAAGAAGAAAATAAAGAGAAAAACTTAAACTACTAAAAAAAACTGGCGACAATTTGACGGAACTAGCGCACCTAGATGCGCGGTCGTGCTAGTTCTAGTGCGGCCAAGATAGAACTTTTGCAAATTAGCGCGCCCAGATGCGCGACCGTGCTAGTAACGCGTTCAGAAGCTCGCCCAGGTGCGCGGCCCAGGAAGAACTTTTGCCAATTAGCGCGCCCAGATGCGCGTCCAGTAGCGCAGGCGCGCACCTGGGCAAATTTTTTTCTTCAACTTTTCACCTGTTCTTACCCCGTTCGATGGCCTTAGCACTTGCCCATTGTCACCTAGCACTTCCTAAAACACAAAATCAACAACTACTACTATCGTTAGGTTGCCTCCAAACCAGCGCCTTATGTAACATCGTGGCACGACGGTTACAACAATACAATGGGTTGCCTCCCATCCAGCACCTAATTTAACGTCGCGGCACGACTCAACACGTTCTCAGGCATCCGTCAAGTCCACCGAGGTCTTGTGACGTGCAATGTTACCACCCCAGTAATGTTTTATCCTCTAACCATTTACCAAGAAAGTACCAATTGAACTCATATCCCGCAACTCCACAGTTCCATGAGGCTTCAAACTTACCACAACAAATGGGCCTAACCAACGAGATTTAAGCTTTCCGGGAAAAATCTTCAACCTCAAATTGAATAAAAGAACTTCTTGCCCTGGCTCAAACTATCGATGGTGGATGTGCTTGTCATTCCACCTTTTTGTCTTCTCTTTATATACTTTGGCATTTTCATATACGTGCAACCGAAATTCATCAAGCTCGTTGAGTTGCAGCAACCTTTTCTCACCAGCTAAGTCCCCATCCATATTCAGCTTTTTAATGGCCCAATAGGCCTTGTGTTCAACCTGGACGGGCAAGTGACATGCCTTCCCATAAACTAATTTATACGGAGAAGCACCTATGGAAGTTTTGTATGCAGTTCTATTCCCACAATGTGTCGTCTAGCTTCCCCGCACAGTCCTTTCTATTTCCACTCACTATTTTCTCAAGAATCTGCTTCACCTCTCTATTTGACACTTCCACTTGACCACTCGTCAGGGGTGATAGGCAGTGGAAACCTTGTGCTTGACTCCGTACTTTTCAAGAACATTATTCAGCAGTTTGTTGCAGAAGTGCGTTCCTCCATCACTGATCAATACTTTTAGAGTTCCAAAGCGTGTAAAGATGTGCTTCTTGACAAAGCTTACCGCAACCTTTGCATCATTAGTGGGAAGAGCAATGGCCTCCACCTACTTGGAAACATAGTCGACTGCCACCAAGATGTACCTATGACCATTAGAATGTGGAAACGGTCCCATGAAATCAATCCCCCACACATCAAAAAGCTCCACTACCAGAATGTTTTGCAGCGGCATCTCGTGCCTCTTTGTGATCATTCCGGTTCTTTGGCACCTGTCACACAATTTAACAAAGGCATGTGTATCCTTAAACAATTATGGCCAATAGAAACCTGATTGTAGAACTTTCTGGGCGGTCCTATCACCGCCATGGTGACCTCCGTATGGTAAGGCGTGACAGTCATGAAGTATGTCATTCATCTCCTCCTCAGGAACACATCTCCGCACCAACTGATCTGCACAGAGCCTGTATAAGAATGGTTCATCCCACATGTAGAGCCTCACATCATGCAGGAACCTTCTTCTATTATCGGGTATCAATTTTGTTGGTGTCACCCCACTTGCAAAAAAGTTCACATAATTTGCATACCACGGGGCTGTGCTTGAGGCAATCGCCAATAACAGCTCATCAAGGAATGTTTCTTTGATTACACCCCCTTCAGCTACATGGTTCTGATTTTCTAATCTGGACAAGTGATCAGCCACTTGATTCTCTGTTCCTTTACGATCTCGGATCTCTAAGTCAAACTCTTGCAGGAGGAGGACCCACCGAATCAGTCTCGGCTTGGCGTCTTTCTTCTCAAACAGATACCTGATAGCTGAATGATCTATGTAGACGATGACTTTGGTCCCCACTAGATATAATCTAAAATTGTCAAACGCCCACACCACGACAAGCAAATCTTTTTCAGTAACTGTGTAATTCATTTGAACTAGATTCAGAGTTTTGCTCGCATAGTAGATGGAGTGAAATATTTTATTTCTCCTTTGCCCCAACACAGCTCCCGCAGCTATGTCACTCGCATCACACATCAACTCAAAGGGTTGCCCCCAATCCGGGGTAATGATAATTGGGGCAGTCACTAGCTTTCCCTTCAACTCCTCAAATGCTTTCAGACAGGCATCATCGAACTTGAAGGAAACATCTTTCTCGAGCAACCTACATAATGGAGAGGAAATTTTCGAAAAATATTTAATGAAATGACGATAAAAACCTGCATGGCCCAAGAAACTGCGAATGCCTTTGATAGATGTCGGCGGGGGCAACTTTTCAATCGCTTTCACCTTTGCCTTGTCCACCTGCAAACCATTTTTAGACACCTTGTGCCCCAAAACTATAACTTCATGTACCATGAAATGGAACTTTTTCTAGTTTAGTACAAAGTTAGTTTCTTCATACCTAGCAAAAACTTTATCTAGATTCATCAAGCAGTAATCAAAGGAACATCCAAACATAGAAAAATTATCCATGAATACTTCCACAAACCTCTCGACCATGTCAATAAAAATAGCCATCATACACCTTTGAAAAGTCGCAGGTGCATTACAAAGACCAAAGGGCATTCTCTTGAAAGCATACGTGCCATAGGGGCACGTAAATGTGGTCTTCTCTTGGTCCTATGGGACTATAGAAATCCGATTATACCCCAAGTAAGCATCTAAGAAGCAGTAGTACTCCTGGCCAGCTAATCTATCGAGCATTTGGTCAATAAAAGGGAGGGGAAGTGGTCCTTCCGGGTGGCATTGTTCAATTTTCTATAATCAATTCAAATCCTCCACCCAGTCACAGTTCTTGTGGGGATCAAATCATTATTTCCATTAACTAATACAGCCATCCCCCCTTTTTTGGGTACACATTGAACGGGGCTTACCCATTTGCTGTCTGAGATAGGAAATACAATACCTGCATCAAGCCACTTAATCACTTCTTTTCTTACCACCTCTTTCATGATTAGATTTAGTCGGCGTTGTTGCTCTACATTGGCCTTGTGTCCATCCTCCATGAGGATTTTGTGCATGCAAAAGGCTGGACTAATGCCCTTAATGTCATAAATCGTCCACCCAATTGCTCGCTTGTGCTCATGTAGCACTCTCAACAACTTCTCTTCCTGCAATTTAGACAAGTCAGAAGAAACAATCATAGGTAAAGTGTCAGAATCACCCAAATACGCATATTGAAGGTGAGGTGGGAGAGGTTTAAGCTCCAGTTTTGGGGCTTCCTCAATGGACGGCTTTGGGGGCGGTCCTTCTGGCCTATTCAAAGGCTCAAAGGGGTGTACCCCTTGCATGTATGCACAAGATGTATCTAAGATGTGCATCATCTCCTCAACCTCATTATCACTCCCCAGGCTTTCAAACAACATAAGTGCTTTCTCTAGAGAATCGTCTAGATATACACTTGGGTCATGAATTTGCTCATCAGCCTCAACAACAGATATCATTGAGAGTTCCTCATAGTGGCGGGGAAGTTGGATTGCTTTGTAGACATTAAAAACTGCTTCTTCATCATCTATCCTCAAGATCATTTTTCCCTCTCTCACTTTGATAATTGCATCACCAGTAGCCAAGAGAGGTCGCCCCAATATGATTGGAACCAGTTCATCAGCCTCATAATTGAGGATAATGAAATCAGCAAGGAAGATAAATTTCCCAATTTGCAGTAACATATCTTCAATCACTCCCTCAGGGTGTGTTATCGATCTATCAACCAGCTGCAACATCACAGTAGTTGGCCTTGGAGCTCCCATTCCCAATTGCTTGAACAAAGATAAGGGCATTAGATTTATGCTCGCCCCCAAATCGCAAAGAGCACGACCCACATCAATATTACCAATTCGCACCGGGATGGTAAAGCTGTCGGGATCCTTAAGCTTTTGAGGGAGCTTATTATGGACCCTTGAAGTGCCAATCCTCAGTAAGTGCAATAGTCTCAACTTCAGTCAATATTCTCTTATGAGCCACTATATCTTTTATGTACTTAGGATACTTTGGAATTTCACGAAGCTCATCAACAAGTGGAATATTCAATTGAACCTGGCTCAACATGGAGAAAAATTTGTTGAACATGCGATCATCTTTCTTTTTCTGCAATCTCTGAGGGAAGGGGGGTGGTGGCCTTGGGGCCTCCACTGGCTCTGGAATTTCAGCAGCATTCTTTGGCTCTTGTGTTACTTTAGGGATCAACTCCCCCTCAGGTATGAGCTTGTCTTTTCTTTTCTTTGGCACTTCCTCTAGCTTCATCCCCTTTCTAAGTGTAACTGCATTCACTTGAGGGTTCTTCTCTATATTACTTGGGAGAGTGCCTGCAGGTCTAGTGTTTTGATTTGTTGCTACTACCCCATCTGCCTCTCAAGATTTCTGAAATCGGTCCTAAGCTGCTGATTGTCAATCAACAACTTCTTTAGCAAATCATTGGTGCTTTCTTCCATTTGTTGGGGTGGCCTTTGAGGCTGATTGAAACCCCCTTGGGGTATATGCTGATTCTGATTCTACTGATTTCCACCCCATGAGAAGCTGGGATGATTCCTCCAATTTGGATTGTAAGAATTTCCGTATTGAGCATGCTGATTCGGTGGACCTCTATTCTGTTTCCCCACATAATAGATGGATTCTGGATTTGTGGGGCACATGTCACTCATATGATTGTCACCACATAATTCGCAACAAATAGCCATTTGGTGCACATGTTGCATTATTTGTGGTTGCTGTATTGTCATCCTATTCATCTGATTGGCCAACTTTGTAATTTCGGCTCTCATGGCTGACAATTCGTCTAGCTCAAGCAATCCAGCTTCTTTTTGCTTAATTGTCTTTCATGAATCCCCCTCACCTTGCCAATTATTATCATTAGCCGTGAAGTTATTCAGTAAGAGCTGAATTTCACTGTATGGTTTGGTCATGCAACTACCCCACAATCTGAATCAAGATTCATCTTTGATGCATCATCTAATCCATCTACAAAAGTGTGAACCAATACCTCGTCCGTCTGGCTATGATTTGGACAGTCTATGAGCATCTTCTTATACCTTTCCCATGCTTGATGAAGTGTCTCGCCAGCTCGTTGTTCGAACCCAAGAATTTGACTCCTCAATATTTTTGTTTTCTTAGTGGGGAAAAAATTGATTAATAATTTCCGTGTCAGATCATCCCAAGTGCGGATTGAATTCGCTGGCTCCTTATTTAACCACTCCTTAGCTTCCCCGATCAGCGAAAAGGGGAAAAGTGTCAGCCTGACACAGTCCTTAGAAACGTTCGGATAATTGTAAGTATATGAGGTAAACCCACGAATAGCCCTGTGGATTGGATCAGCTGCACCATGTATTGTTTGAGTTCAAAGTGCCCAGTGATATTAGGATTCACAATATCCTGAGTCATATTAGACAGACTGGGCCTTGCGGCTTCAATCACCGCGCGTTCCTTGTTACCTGCCATCTCAATTGGTTGTGGTTGAACTACGATGTTGTGACGACCCGGCCCGTTATCACGTGAGTTATTGCCCCGTTTCCCCTATATTATGTTTTTCTATGTTTCAATATCAGTATTTGAGTTGATCGGATAGAATTGAATTCATTTTAGTTGGAAATGAGGCAATTAACCTCTTAGAAGGAAGCTTGTTTTGGAAAAGTCAACCGAAAGTTGACTATATAGTTAGAAGGCTCGGATGTGAATTTCGGTGATTTGGTTAGCTTCGGGAGATGATTTGTGAGTTAGGAGTGAAATCGGAATTGATTTTGGAGGCTCAATGTAGAATTAGGCTTGAATTGGCGAAGTTGGAATTTTGGCGAATTCCGGTTGATAGGTGAGATTTTTATCTGAGGGTTAGAATGGAATCTGAGAGTTTTAGTAGCTTCATTAGGTGATTTTGGATATGTCTGCAAATTTTCAGGTCATTCGGACATCGTTCGGTTGGGTTTTTGATCGAATGTGCAATTCGGAAGTTTTTAAGAAACTTAGGCTTGAATCCGATGTGAATTGATGATTTTAGTGTTGTTTGTTGTGTTTGGATGATTGGAACAAGTTTGTATGATGTTTTGGGATATGTTGGTGCCTTTGGTTGAGGTTCCGGGGCCTCGGGATGATTTCGGATGGCTAACGGGGATTTTTGAGTTGAAAAATGTAGCAGAAAAATTGCAGAGAATTTTTGTCCTATGCGATCGCATAGGCATCATTGCGATTGCATAGAAGGTTTGGCAGGGGGCTCAGATTTGCTCTATGCGATCGCGTAAACGGCTGTGCAATCGCATAGGCATGGGAGGATGGTCAGTGCATTCGCATGAATAGTAGTGCGATCGCGTATAGGTGGAAGGTTGTGTTATGCGATCGCAGGGCCAGCGATGCGATCGCATAGGAGGAATTTTGGGAAGATGAAATTTGTGCTATACGATCGCAATGGTAGTGATGTGATCGCATAGGGTTAAAAATGCCTGGGCAGAATATTTTTAAGGGTTATTTCATCCGCGACCCATTCATAATTTCCACCATTTTTAATCCGCCAAGAGAGCTTTTTGGTCGATTTGAAGAGGGTATTCGACGGGTATTAATAGGAGGTAAGTCTCTTGACTTAGAAACATCATTTTTATTGAAGAATCAACACTTAAATTCATGAAAGTGGGTTGAAATTGTGAAGAACTAGGGCTTGGTTTTGAAAAATGAATTTTTGGGATTTGAAAGGC
>MU782787.1:126344-136739 GCA_026770625.1 Nicotiana glauca | reverse complement strand
TTTATTATTTCCGCATTTTAGAACATCAGTATTACTGAGGATGTATTATTTGATATCTTAGAGGCTCTAGACTCATGACCCCCAGGTCTTTGGGAGTGTATTCAGTTTTATCTTGATATTCGGCTTATATCTGCCCATAAATTAAAATTATTAGCCTCAGTGCTGATAATGGTATTCAAATGACTTGTTTTGAGCTTCATGCTCGGGTAGAGAGTGTAATTGGTCGGGCTTGCCTAGCAATTGTGTTGGGCGCCATCACGACCGGGATTGGGGTCGTGACAGATGTTCAACTCTCTTTCAATTCTAGTTCTAGCGTCCACCTCCCTCTTCAATATGTGAAATGTTCATTCAATTTCGGGATCAAGGGGAAAGAGGTTGTTTGCATTTCTACTTCTTCACATTCAAGAAAAGATCCTGTATTAGCACAAACAGGTGAACTGAAAACTAAAACTTGAATAAATAAATAATAAAAGATCAACTCAGTCAAGTAGCTAATTTCTAAGTCCCCGGCAATGGCGCCAAAAACTTGTTGCGAACAAAAACACTCACGCAAGTGCACGTGATCATCAAGTAATAAAGTAGTGAGTAGAGTATCGTTCCCACGAAGACTTATGATTAACTGTTGATTGATTTAAACTCAATTAACTTTTCTATCCAAGAAGTTTTTCCACAAAATAGATGTATTACTAATTTACTACCTAAATTATCAAGCAATAATGTAACTAGAATAATTAACCAAACAACCAGCAAATTTTCGAGTAACAAACAGTAGGGAGGGCCACGGGCTAGCTCACAATTGTGTTGCGTTCTTGGCTTAAAACGATTAATTGATTTATCTGGATTGTTGATTGACATGGTTGATATTACCCATAAGAATCTGTCGAGTTCTCACTCGCCTATTCAAGTTAACTCAATGTCTATATGTCTATGAAATTAAGATTAACAATAATGCATTTACAATTCATGTATTTCAACCAAGCAAGGCAACTGGGTATATGCCTATCCCAATTGTGAATCCGTTCCCCGATGCCCAGGTTGAAGAACTTGCTCTATTTAATTCTTTTTCAACCTAAAGTTCCCACTTTCGAGTTCAACCAAAGATTATAGATAGTGTTTCACTGTTAGTTACTCAGCAAAATAATTAAAATTAGAATTAAATAAACAACCCAATATGATAAACTAACTTCGTCGAATTAAACTTGAAACCACAACATTCATGCTTCACCCATGACCCTAGAATAATGAGTTTTAGCCACTCATACTAGTGTTCATCACAATTTTTTTAAAATAAAATTACAGTGTCAGGTGGTCTAACAAAAATAAAAAAGATAAACATTGATGATTACATGAGTCCTATTATCAATATTGAGTTTGAAACTCAACATTGATATTACATGTGATCTAACATGATGTCTTTGTTTTAAAACCAATTCGTGCAAAAATAGAATCTGCATCATCATTCCAATTTGTCACGTGCATTACTGTCAATGTCCAGTAGCAGTAGTAGAAAAGTTATGATTCGGTCCACATTTTGCTTCGACTTCTGGTGCTCTTGATTTGCTCATGTTGTTGAATCCTTACTTTGTGAACCGCTAGCCATGTCCTCGAACGATAACCCTCCAGTTCCTTCTTAATGGAATTATTAATTCAATTGGTCTTTTGCATGCTGAATATTCCCATGCGTTATAGCACATCACACCCAAAGCTCCTTTAATGTGCATGCCTCCATTGAGAATTGTATTTGCATCCATGCTTGTATTAAAATAAGTAAAGCCGTGTATCACCTTTTCAGCAATTTCACGTGGCCTCCACCAATTTGGTAGCTAGGTACTGTAGCATATACGGTTACTGTAGCGCGTGGTCATGTGATGTCCCCATGAGATTCCCATACACATGCCTATTCAAGGGACCAAGGTCCTTGGCATTTGCACCCAAAGTAATGCACATGCCTACAATGAAAAGCATGTGCTATCCACTATTATGCTTGTGCATTGTATTTCTTGTGACTTTTGTAGCACCATTTTTTCAAACCTGTTGCAGACCAATTGTTTTCTCTTTTGCTAAGAACTAGGCGTGCCTAAGAAACATAAAAAGCTTTGTTGACCACTTTTCCATCTGCAGATTTTCAACTAAAGCACATGCTCTCCAGCATGTTGTCTTCCTATCCAATTGTGTTCCATTTTTGCATTGTAGCATTTTGTCATTTCTATTGAATGATGTAAGCTTCATTCTGCTGCGTAATATTAAAATCCCATGCGTGCTAACCAGCCCCCCTCGAGCACTCTCCAGAAAAATACCATGCGTGCATAATTTAGTGGAAATCGTTCGTGTAAACCAGCCCCCCTCGAGCCCTCTCCAGCTCCTCGAAATTGAGACAAGCATGTATGGTTTGTCTTGTGACCAAAAATAGCAGCAGCCATGCGTGCAATCTTTGAGGTTTTTGTTGTATTGGAAATTGCCTCCAGTGGTCCTATTTTAAAATTCCCATGTGCATGTCTTCCTCTTTCAAGGATGTTCCTTGATGTAAGCATCCATGTGTGAAGTGTAGCTCCTCGACCAAGCACTCTCCAACTGTGTGTCGCACAATGTAGGTCATAGATAACCCCTTTTCATGCGTTGCCTTTTTTTGATAGCATGTGCTGTCCACCATCTTGGTTCTATTCTCTATGCATAACCAGGCTTGCATCTGAAATAACAAAAGCTGTGAATAAAGCAATATCCCAAAGCTCATGCTTACAATGTGGCACGCATTTGTCCTTTTTGCCTTTATCAAGTATTCTTTCTCTTTCCTAGGATTAAAAAAATATGGTTAGTAACTCCTCCCAAGTGCTTTTGCACTGATGCACTGCAGTAGCATATTGATGTGCATCAGGATGCATTGCTGTAGTATTCATTTCCCATCTCCCTATATTAATAGCCTCTCCATGTGGATGAATATGCCAATTGACTTCACTATCTTTTGTAGTCTTGGATTTTGTGTCCATGTTACTCACTAGTGATTTTCTTTCCTGGGAATGAACACTAGGTGCTAATACCACCCAAAGAGAGTTAATCACTAAGCAAGGCATGAGACTGTTACCAGCACCTGCAAAATAGAACACATGGTTAGCTAAAACAAGGTATGTTGAGACCTCCTCCCGAAGTATTTGATATTTGCATTTGTTGTATATTCCTCTTCTATGTTTTGTTCTCCTTTTTAAGCTTTTCCTTTTAATTCCTTCTAGCTTGCTACTCCAGCTTGTTGCTTCTTTTTTTCTTAACCTCTTGCAACTTTTACTCGTAGATAGGGGCATTGTGACTTATCATCATTCACTATCTTTTTTCCTTGAATGTCCTGCTTATGTACTTCAATGATTCCATGGTCTAGAGCATAATTAGCCAAATGATCTTCAAGTTTGTTCTCTTCTCTAAGTGTGTGTGAAACAATCACATTACTCCGGTTCATCATATCTTTGATTTCCTCTACTGCTTCTGCAATACTCCACGGAATAGCCCACTCTTCATTTATTACTTTTATGAGGACCAATGAATCTGTATGAACTTCAATTAGGACATAATCCTTTTCCACACAATATCTTAATGCTTCCATTAGTGCAATTGCCTCAGCTACAGTGTTTGAAACTTCCTGAATTTCCTTTCCATAGGCATATAATACATCCCCTTCTTCATTCCTCAATACATATCCAATAGAACTTCTGCCTAGATTTCCCCTAGAAGCCCCATCTGTGTTTACTTTGATCCAACCTTCCTTAGGATATTCCCAGAATATCTTAGTATATTGTAGCTTCTGTGTATAATTCTCCATCATATTAATTAAGTCTGGCCATTTGTGAGGGACATTCTGCAAGCTTGGTTTTCTGAAGCTGACTAATGATTGCATAGTAGATGATATCTGATAAATCACTCTACTAACTGTGACTGCATCTCCGTGTTTGTAGTTGTTCCTTCTCTTCCATAATTCCCACACTATCACTGATGGTAAAGCCTGAAGAATAGGTTGTAGTCGAGGTAAGACATCAGCTGTCCAACGTCTAATTATAGCCTGGTGAAAAGAAATCCCATTTATTGCAATCCCTATTGGTCCCAAAAATAATTTCCATACTGTTTTGGCAGGTCTTGATGTACAGAACAAGTGCTACATTGTTTCTTCTTTTGGTTCTGCACAGCACCAGCTCTTTGATGCCATCGAGTACCCCAACCTTCTGAAGAAATTATCCAGAGGTAATTTATTTCTCCATAATTTCCACATGAAAAATGCAATCTTAAAAGGGAGACCTTTCACCCAGATTTTTATATATGCATTGCAGGGCTCCTTCCTTCTTCTCAAGTATTCACATGCTGACTTCACACTGAACTCTCCCCTAGTCTCAAGCATCCACACAGGTTTGTCAAGAACAAACTCCATTGCTGGTGGTTTTAAGTTTTCCAGAATATGAGTGGCAAGATCAGTTGGTAAGATCTCCTTGAGCAGCTCCTCATCCCATTGTTCGTTCTATACCACATCATAAATGTTTGTAATTGACTCATCCCAGGCAAAATCTGATGGTGTGACAAAGTATAGAGATCCCAGGCCTGTCCAATTTTCGAACCAGAATAATGAAGATTCCATCTTAGGTTGCCATAGTATTTGATGCTCAATACAATCTCTATATTCAAGCATCTTCCTCCACACATGAGATCCACGTCTCCAAGGTACTATCATAGGATTGAGCTTTTTGCAATATTTTTGACTTATAAACGCACTCCACAGGGTTGGTTTTGTTCTAAAATTCCACCATAATTTGTAGAACAATGTTGTGGACATATCATGCAAGGATCTGAATCCAACACCACCTTCTTCACATGATAAGCATATAGTTTTCCAAGATGCCCAGTGTCTGCTTGATACACCAACTGAGTTACTCCAAAAATACTATGCAAAAATCTTGTGTAATGTGTTGATTACAATAGGGTTCAATTTCAACACAAATAGCAAAAACAAAGGGAAGAAAAGAAGAACTTGATGTTCAAATCTCCTCCTTGCCTCTTGCCTCTCTATACCTTGCACTAGACTATGAAAAACTTGATAAACAATCCTTGGGCGAGCTTGACTTTATACAGGTTAAGTGGGGTTTCCTCCAGATTTTCAATTATACACCCGAACAAACCTTCCCGAAATTTGGACTAGCGCGGTCGCGCACCTGGGCACATATCTGACTGCGCTAGTTGGCCAATGTTCTGTTTAGGGCGCACTAAAATTAGCCCGGGTGCACACCTGGGCGTGCTAACCCAGGTCCTCAATTCCTTGATTTTTTTCCTCGTCTTCGTGCGTACTCATCTCCGAGGGGCCGTTCTTGCTCTAAAATAATTCCAATCACCTCTCTAAGGCATCACATAGGCTCCTCGTCCTGCAATATGTAAAAATAACAATTAGGGCCCATTTTTAATCAATTAACCACATTATAAACATTGGAACATAATCAAGCGGGAGCATAAACAATCCCTAAATCACCTAGATTCAGCCTATTATCAATAGCGGTCGTCTAAGTTAGCATCGAACGGCCATAAATAAAGTTTGCTGTATTTTGATGAAGAATTAACCCAAATAGTCGCTCATCCAATCGCTTAAACTAAAAATAGTCAATGAATGTACAGTATATGCATAGTTTATGTATTATATGTATATAATCATTGTATTAACTATATATATGATTAGAAAAAATAAACAATGGATATGAACAACTATTTGTGTAAAGATTCCTTCCATTCCAAAATATCAAGGACTTGAGAATATAACAACAGAAGTTAACTTGTCCAGCTCTTTAAGCAGTTTTTGCAAAGACATTTAATCATTATCCAACTTCTTTACAAATTTACCAAAAGCCAGAGACTATACACGTAGACATTTGGATTGGGATCACTCTCCTTTGGACCCAATTCTTTTGGGGACCCAATTAGAGTCCAAGAGTTTTACCTTTTCATGTTTCTTGAGGAGGAATTTTCAAAAATCACTATTATTTAGTGGCTATTAACTTTCTATAGTTATCATATACATAATTACTTCATATAGCTACTATTTAGTTGTTACGGTAGTGTATTCGATTTATACATTGTATTCGCGTTGTTGTATTCATGAATACAATAACAAAAAGTGCCTAAAAATCAAGGCAGTCCAGCTGTACGCGCATGTATTCATGCCACGTATTCATGAATGCATCAGCAAAAAGTGCCTAAAGTCATGGCGGTGCAGTTATGCATGCATGTATTCACATGTATTCGCATCATATATTCATGAATACAACAGCAAAATGTGCCTAAAATCAGGGTAGTCCAGTTGTACGTGTATATTCATATATATTCGCGTAATGTATTCATGAATACAGCAGTAAAAAGTGCCAAAGATCAGGGGCAGTCCAGTTATACGCGCATGTATTTGTCACAACCCAAAAATCCCTCCGAAGGAGTCGTGATGGCACCTAGTCTCTAAACTAGGTAAGCCTAACATTAACTGAAATAACATTGACATATACTAACTTCAAATTAAATAACTCTGAGCAAATCACAATTTCCCAAAATCGGTGGTACAAGTCATAAGCCCTTCTAAGACTAGTTATACAAAATAGATACAACATTGTTCCAGAATGAGAAGGAACCATTGGAATGTAAATACAAACGAAGGTGACTCCGAGGCCTGCAAATGCTGCAGCAGGTTACCTTGAGTCTCCACCGCGATGATCTGCACAGCTACTATCGATCAATATATGTATCTATACACAAAAATGTACAAAAGTATAGTATAAGCATACCACAGCGGTGCCCAGTAAGTATCAAGACTAACCTCGGTGTGGTTGTTATGAGGAACAGTCAAGATATCTACTGGTCAAACATATTAAACAGGGTATGATAACAAAATATCAAGATAAAAGTAACGAAGTTATATCAACGGCAGGGATAAATCAAACTACAAACAATCGAAATAATAAAAGTAAACTCGGATGAAAACGAAAGATAACCAAGTAAATCAACACTAACATAGCTGGAACACAGAGAAGTAAAATATACTCAAATAAGGAAAATAGTGTCAACTTTATCAATCATATTATTTCTGATGCACAATTCCGGCCATCTCAGAACTCGATGGCTCATATCATAATCCCAATTTCCAAAACCTTTAGCACACCTGGCACATTGTGCCCACATATTACTACCTCATTTGCACAACAACATCCTTATGTTACTCAGTACATAGGGTCCATAACCACTTCAGATAAGATGTTCAAGGAGTCTCATTTACATAACATAAAGTGGAGTACAAGTTCTAAACCAATTAGGAAATCAGTAAGAGAAATGAAGTTACTCTTGCAAATCCTTTGAATAACGAAAATAATGTTTTCAATTAAAATACAATATCGAATGCATTTTTATCTTAAACATAGGACTTAATAACTTAAAACTTAGTAGAAATTTCTTTTTAAATAAAATACAACCTCATAAGGTTTAAGGAAATTTAATTGAAGAACTAATTGAATTAAAGATATAACAATTATTGAAATTGAAGTATTGAAATACATGCATAAATACGGCGAGTTCACATTTAAAAGTCATACACAACAACGTAGTTTAAATTCCTTTATTTTTAATCGCAATATTTCTAATAACTTAACAGGATAGGAGAAGAATGTTTCAACGTAGTAAATTTACTTGAAAATTAATTCACTAGAGTAATAGTTTCAGAAAAAAAAATTCAACGAACAACGACAAGTCAATAACTCAATGCCAATCACTCGATCTTCACGACTCGGTGAAACCCGAAATACAAATTGTCAAGTCTTAAATAAATAAACTCGGATCCTCTCAATATCAGCTATAACCAAATCCTAAATGAAATGTAAAACCATTGGATAACTTGTACAGTCGAAGAGGAATACATAAGCATGAATGTACATTGATGTGGCGCACATCCCGATCCCACCAGTCCTCCCTTATTCCTCCTCAACAATCACAATAAAAATAAATAGTATATGTGTATTTATTACGGCGTGCAACCCGATTCCACCAATCCTCCCTTATTCCTCTTTAACAATTACATTAAGAGTAAATATCATATATATCACCACATCAGTAACAACATGATCACTCTCCCTTAGTGTTCCTTGTTGCGGCTCGCAACCCAATCCCACCAGTCCAC
This sequence comes from Nicotiana glauca, assembly GCA_026770625.1. Taxonomy (NCBI): domain Eukaryota; kingdom Viridiplantae; phylum Streptophyta; class Magnoliopsida; order Solanales; family Solanaceae; genus Nicotiana; species Nicotiana glauca. The sequence goes on along the minus strand of MU782787.1, from coordinate 128,572 downwards.
CCTTATTACCCCTTAATATATATATATATATATATATATATATATATATATATCACCCTTATTCCTCCTGTTGCGGCGTGCAACCCGATCCCACTTGTCCACCCTTATTGCTTCTTGTTGCGGCGTGTAACCCGATCCCACTAGACAATATCAATTCTCAACATATCAACAACCAAACATGGTTTAAAATCAACAACAACTACGTCACCAATTCAACAACCCAAATACAAGGATTTCTACCACCAAGAGTATGAATACACGACAACAAGAGAATCATAGAAAAACCAAGATGCACAATAACCTTTACAAAACAACAAGACATCTAAGACACATGATAACTAAACCAGAAACCACAAAAATTAGACACATAGCATATATGCACGGGGTCATAGAGGAATTCACAATTTAGAGATAACAAGACAATAAGGAGGATAATCACTTCAATTAGGCAAATAAGGGGCAAGTAACAAGTAAGAATTATAAGAAAGCTAACAACATCGTACGGAGCATATAGAGGTAAATCAAGCAATTAAGAAACCCAATCACATCGAAATATTTCCCACTTAATGAACATAAAGGCCTAAGAACCCTAAAGGCAATTTTTTCAAAAATAAGTCCGAGCACACACTCGTCACCTCGCGTGCACGAACTACAATTAACATAGAGGACTATAATCCTAAGGGGAAGTCTCTCACACAAGTTTAGGCAAGAAACTTACCCCAATCCGGCCAATTCAATACTCAATTTAGCCTTTCCTTTAGCAATTCATCAATGGTTGACTCAATCTAGACTAAAACAACCTAAATACATCAAGCAATGTAAGAGAAAACAATTTCAATTAACAAAATTATGATTCTTACACAATTTGCAAAAAGTCAACAAAAGTCAACTCCTTGGGCCCGCACCTCGGAACCTGATAAAATTGACAAAAACCGAATACCCATTTCGATACGAGTTCACCCATACAAAATTTATCCAATTCTGATACCATTTGGTCCTTCAAATCATCATTTTACATTTTTGAAAGATTTCAAAAAAAATCCCAAATTTTCCTTTAGATTCTCATGAATTTGATGTTAAATCTAAGATATAATCACAAAATATAGTTGGAAATTGATTAGAGACACTTAACCAATGATTTGGTATGAAACTCTTCCCTCAAAATTGCCTACCCTCGAACCTAGGGTTCAAATATGGAAAAATGAAGCTAAGTCCTGAAATAGGGACCTTAATACCAGCCTCAGGGGTCACATTTGCGACATCAGGATCGCAAATGCGACATAAGTATCGCAAATGTGAAGGCTGGCCAGCTCTGATCAGGTCGCAAATGCGACCCAAATCTCACAAATGCGAGCTTTGAGATGTTCGCAAAAGCGACAGGTTTATCGCAAATGTGGAGCTGCTGATCTCAATTGTGATGAAGTTGTTCGCAATCGCGAACTCCCCTGCCCCTGCCCAGCATCGCAAATGTGATGGAAATCCTTGCAAATGCGAGGACTCAAATACCTGCACAGCTAGACCCCTTCTAATACTTCGAAACTCGTACGAATCTCACCCGAGCCCTTAAGGCTCCAAACCAAACACCCCCACGGGTCTGAATACATAACACAAATGTCACGACCCATTTCCACAACAGGTCATGAGGGCGCCTGACACCGTTTTCAGGCAAGCCAACGCGGAACATTACTAAATTCTTATGTTGCTGTTAATCAGAAATGAGTGAAATAGATTCTTAATTAGGATTTAAGCCAAAAGTGCAAAATATCATAAATAACATAAGTATACAACCCAAAAACAAATGTCTACCAAAGTGTGTACTAGAACCTGGTGTCACAAGTATGGGCATCTAGTAGAATATACAAAAGACATCTCTATCCTACTATCTGAGATAGGGAAAGACAGCAAAAGTAAAGGAAGACTCNATATATATATATATATATATATATATATATATATATATATATATATATATATATATATATATATATATATATCATTCGCAATCATATGCCGAGGCGACACCCCGATCCAACAGAAATAAACTGTGCACTTGTCGAGGGTCGACGGTGCGCCTATAGATGCATCTATTCATACCGAGGCGATCGGCCCGATCCGCAAATAACAAGCAACATCAAGTATACACACGAAGGCACATCAATAGTCAATAATGCCATGCAAGAGTTAAACAAGTATACAAGTTCGTTCTTATTCCCCTTTCAAGTCTCTAT
>MU782787.1:106022-125956 GCA_026770625.1 Nicotiana glauca | reverse complement strand
GAATTTTGGCATTTTTAATGATTTTTAAAACCAATTTGTTGCCTATTTTGATACAACAAAATCCAATAATTATTCCAAAAATTATCACTCTTGGTGAATAATTTATTTCATTCTCACATTTATACCAAAATATAATTAAGGTGATTTTTACAATTTTTTTACAAATTCATTTGGCATTTTTAAAGCTAAAATGCATATAATTGCAATTATAGCCTATTTCGTAATTGATAGCATTTTATAATTATAAAACCAATCCCAGCATTTATAAACTATTGTTTATATAATATTTGTTTACCTAGTACTTGTAATTTGTTTTTAGAATCATTATTGCTATTTTATAAAATTAAAATGGTAAAAGTGGTTATTTACGATTTAGCCTCAATTGTGTTTCAATTTTAGCCTATTTTTTGCACCCTAATTCACCCCCCAAATTCAAGCCCAAATTGCCCAGCCCAACTACCATGCCAACCCGACCCCTGACCCAATCACCCGAACCGGCCCGTGTCACTTTTAATCTGAGCCGTTGATCATTTTGATCAACGGCCTAGGCTCCCCCTTATCTTAATTAATTCCCAATGAACCCCCAAACCCTCCCAATTCTCTCAAAGACCGCCACCTCTAATCCCTCGTCTCTCGCAAACGCTCTCAACACCACCTCAATCCCTAGCTGCCGCCTCTCATCTAAATCCTAATCTATGGCTTCTCAGACTCATCGGAGGTCTATCCTAGCCTCTCATGGCTTCTGTATGCTCACTTCTAAAGGTCCAACGACCAGATCTTGAAGGATTCCGACCAAGCCTTTGTTCGATGATTGTTCTTCGGTCGTCTTCAACCCTTTTCCGGCCAGCCATGGCTATTCGAGCTCGATCTTCAACTTCTCTGCTCAGATCGATGGGTTCCAAATCCTATATCGTCTCTTGGGTTTCTTAAGAAACCCTAATCTCTGAGGTTCCTTTGATTTATTTTAGATCTGTTCTGGATCTATGTGTGTGTGAAACTTCTATGCATTTGTCTCAAAGATTCTTTAATGTTTGCTTTTAGAAACTCTTATTTCCTCAACTAGAGTTTCATGTTATTTTATCTCGAACATATCTTCTTTGAATCTCGACAGGTTTTTACTGTGTTTGTTTGTATTATCTTCTATCTGAACTCACATGTTGAAAACCCTAATTTTCATGGGGGTTTTGTTTGAGTTTCCTGGTCTATTCGTTAATGGTTGTTTGATTCACCTTATTTTTATCTGAGTAGCATGTTAAAAACCCTAATTTTGGGATCTTGTTTGAGTTTCTATGTGTTATTCATCTGATTTAGCATGAGTGAAAACCCTAATTTTGGGGTTTATCCGAGATTCTAAACCTGTTTGACTGCTCATCTCCTCTAAACTCGTTTGATTTTCGAAAACCCTAGTTTCTTTGGGGACTATTCAATTTCTTTGAAGTTGTTTGTGCAACTCGCCTGTTGAAATTGCAGTGTGCTTCAATGTTCTTGACTATTTTGGTTCTGAGTTCTTTGCATGCTTCTAATCTTCTTCTCTATTGTTAAACACTGAAACTTGACTATCATGCTTCGAATGTTTTCCTTTTAAGTTACTACTGTATGCTGTTGTTCTGCCATAACTTGGCTTCATGTGTCTATCACTTGTGCATGCATGTATATATACTGAGTTCCTTCTGTGATTGATTCTCAAACTCGTGATTAATTTTCAAAAATTTTCCTTTGTGAAATTCTGATTTTACTTGCATGTTAAGGGGTAATTGATTCTTTTCCTTTGATTGGCCTCCCTGAATCTTTCCAAAAATAACTTTACACCTTGTACTTAGACTTAATTGCCATTGTATTACCTTACTGCTTCTTTTATGGAAATAGTTATTCTATTTACAAGGTTTATTCTCCCTTCTTTATTTAAAACCTGTTAGTATCCGTTTGAATAAAAATCCCCTTATTGAAGGGGAATCTTATACTAATTTGATTCTTATTTGTAACCATGCCATATTTGTGTTAGACTTGTACTTGTTACCTTATTTCTCTAAACGTTTTCAAAACTATAAATACTCTCATCCCTTCTCTTCGAACACACGAACACATGAACAACTTGAGTTCAAAATACACACTTACACTTAAAACTCTCTTTTTTTTTACTGCTACTTGTGTTGTTGCATTATCTAGCCGGCTGAAAGCCAAGGCTAGACTGTGGACTTTGTTTGCTCTACTTTCTCCTGCACTCTTTTGCTTCTTTACTGGTATGTCTTAGTTAGTTTACATGCTTCCACCACAATGTGTTTTATTTCTGTTCCCTTCTGTCCAATTCTTTAGTTGACATTTACTGCTAGCATATTGTAGCATGTTCCCCCTTCATTTTGTAATTCAGTATTATGTATCCTGTCAGTTGTTTGTCATGAATTTGATATTTTATGAATCTTAAACCCTCATACCCCTTTATATGTGAGCTATAGTTCAGGGCATGACAACATTCTAATATTGTTGTCCATGATTCTGGATTAGATTCTTTGAACCCCAAACTCAATCAGTTCCTCTTCCCTTCCCACCTTTATGTGTTTTTGAGCTTTAGACTTGGGTCTGGCAGTGCCCTAATCACTAACCAGACCCTGGTCTGACCTTCAAGGTTCTGCTCTTGATGTGTTTGACCAAGCAGGTGATCAGGGGTGTGCCAGCCTACTTTGTGGCTAGGTATGACCACTACCTTTCATGGCTCCCCAATCCCCCTTTCACTTTGCACTTACTCCTAGCTATTAAGTTCTGCCCCTCTCTTGCAAGCCATGCTTTGGGACCCCCTGAGCTCCCTCTGAACTTGGATGCCTGAGAGCTGGCTCTTCCACACTGCATTGTTTCTATTCTAATGGTATCTTGGGTGTAAGCAATGCTGGGAATCCCTGAGATTCCTTGGAACTTTGAAACACCCTGGGTAAAGAGAAAGTTTTGGAAATCTGGATTCCGGAAGTGGCTCAATCGCATATTATTAAACATTAAGGTTGAATTAGGCTGCTCGGATCTAGCTGTTAGCTTTTGATGTACTTTTAATTTCTAGTTTGATTTATTGGTCTATAATAATTTGTAATAAACACATGGGGATTTAGTAGAAAATGGGATGGGGTTTATTTTATGCACAAAGGGTAGATACCATGCCTATAGGGGTTAATTTCTGATTCTTCCGCAAGTACACATGTAGAGATTATGTCTATAGGCTCTTGCATTTCTGCATATACAAATGTCATTAGGCAAACCGTTGTAGGTTTAATAATAAGGTTGCATATAGAAATCATGTGCATAAGACTTCTGTTAATGTCTGAAAAAGTATTAAAATCAGCAAACGTATAGAAAGCATGCCTATAGGAAATCTCGATTTTTAACAGCCTTATTCGTTTTAAAACAATAACAATTGCTGGAACTCGTATCTATTTTACTAAAACTGGTAATTTTCTACCTCTTTTCTAAAACCTGCTAAAATTGGTAAACCTTTTTCTATAATCAATCTGCACTTTCCTGAAACTCGTAAACCTTTTAATCAGTCTGCATCTTTTCTGAAACAACTGGTAACTCTTTTCTAAAATCTGTCTGCACATCTTTTTCTGAAATTCGTTTGTCTCTGTTAAAACGGATAACTCTTTTTTCTAAAATCAATTTGAATCTTGTCTGAAATTCATTTCTTTCTGTCAAACTGGTCACTCTTTCGCACCTTTTTCCTGAAATCAGTAGATCCTCTGCCTAGTTTCTTTTTATTCAACATATAGACAAAAGGTTGGTTAACTAATCATTGGGTCAGTTTCTGACAACTGTATCCGAGTTGCATAATGCAGACTTTCTGTCTAAATATATGTGTTGAACCAGTCCACTCGCTGCTTAACTTTAATTTAAGACCAAATCAATATTTGTCAAGGCATGCTAAACTATATGATTATTTGATTTCTGCGGGGTTTGTTTGAGCCATATTTTCTTGTTTATTCTTCCCTTTATTTGATGCTTGTTTTGAATGTCGCGCTAGAATTTTATCCTTTAAACTCCACAAAGGCCTCCATCCCTTTTTTTCCTTTTAGGATCAGAAGTCCTAATACCCCAGGACTGATAGGATTGGGATGGGTAGTAGCATACGATAAGTAAACGATACCGTTCCGCGCTTTAATACCTTAACGGGGTGGGAAGGGTAGACATGAAGATGATGATTACACGATAACACTATGTGTACAATTGGGTACCAGTGTTGTGCGAATGATCCATGTAATGTATAAACCTAGGACTCGTCTCTCCTTTTATTATTTTTTTCAGAACTTTAAAAGCTGCAGCACTTTCAACTTTTGTCTTCTCACACGATTTTTGGTTTGCTTGCACTAATTGCTTCTTCCCTCTACTTGCACATTTCTTTACAACCAAACTACTCCCTTCCTGAACTTCAGCACTCCTTTAAATCCTTTTATGCTTCTTACTTTGTATTTGCAATACTTGTTAGTCTATTCGCATTTGCATTCAAAGTCACAATTGTAGCATGGCTGGGAACCACACTAGTGGATCTTGAGGGGTGCCTAACACCTTCCCCTCGAGATAATTTCAAGCCCTTACCCAAAACTGTGGTCTGCATCTTTAATTCTTCTAAAAGTGTCCTAATGCACTATAATCATTAGGTGGCGACTCTCCAAACTCCAAAAACCCAATTCCCAAATGGGATAAGAGTTGTCTTCCCGAATGTCGTGAACCCGATTTCGCTTTTAGGAAAAGGGGGGCGTTGACAAGTAGTAGCTACACACGGACTCTCGTCACCTAGTGCGTACGTGGCCCCTGCATTTAGCAACAATTACTCAATTATTATTCCTATGGGGACAATTCCCTCATACAAGGTTAGAAAGGAGACTCACCTCGCTCCAAAGCGCACTTCCAATATCAAGAACAAGCCCAAGCCCTTAATTCAAAGCCGAACGATCACAAACTTGAAGTGCTATGTTGAAATCCCCCCTTTTGAAGCTTCGAAATCTTCCAAGTGTAGAGAAGAATGAAATAAATGGTCTTTGAGCTTGAAATAAATGAAGCACACTGCCCAGCAATTTCCGCATCTGCAGTTAGGGGACCGCATCTGCGGTCCTGCACCTGCGGAAGAAGAGCTGCATTTGCGAAATTGGCCAAAAGGGCAGGAACCGCATCTGCAGTTGGGGAGCCGCTTCTGCGGTCTTGGCCTGGATTGCTTTTGGCCGCTTCTGCGGAGTTCTGACCACACCTGCAGTCCCGCATATGCGGCCCAAGAACCACAGATGCGGTTATGACAAAAGCAACAACTTCAGCCCCTAAGCAATCTNGCTAAATCTAGGAATCACCCCCTAAAATCAAATGAATCAAACTAATGAACTTCAAGTTCTTAATTCTCCTCTAATGGGTCAAAACGCCCTTAAACCACTCGGATTGACACCAAATTTTACGGTCAAGTCTTAAGCTATAATACGGACCTGTACCAATCTTCAGAACCAATGTTCGAGCCCGATACCTAGGAAATCAATGATTTCATAGTTTCTTTAATTCTTTAAAACTTCAATTTAACAATTTCCAATAAAAATTCATTATTCGGGCTAGGGAACTCAGAATTCGATTCCGGGCATACGCCCAGGTCCCATATTTTTCCACGGACCCTTCCGGACAGTCAAATCCAGAATCCGGGTCCGTTTTCCCAAAAAGTTGACCAAAGTCAAACTTGGTCTTTTAAGAAAATCTTAAAGAAACAATTGGACATATTTTTACTCAAAACTCTTCCAACTCCCGAACCAACCGTCCCCGCAAGTTATAAATTAGCTAAAGCAAGCGCGGAAAGTTTTATTTAAGGGAACGGGGTTCTAAAAGGCAAAACGACCAGTCGAGTCGTTACATTCTCCACCTCTTAAACAAACGTTCGTTCTTGAACGAACATAGAAAACTACCTGGACTGCTAAATAAGTGGGGATATCTGCTCCATATGTCCTCCTCGGACTCCTAGGTCGCCTCCTCGACCAGTTGGCCCCTCCACTAGACTCTCACCGCAGAAATCCTCTTGGACCTCTGGCGATCCTGCCTATCAACAATGGCAACTAGCTCCTCCTCATAGACCAAACTCTCATCTAACTGAATAGGTCGGCATGATACTTTCGAAGCATTGAAACATGAAAAACTAGGTGAACTCCTGATAAACTGGGGGTAAAGCAAGCTCATAGCCAACCTCCCCAACTCGTCTCAACACCTCAAAGGGGCCAATATACCTTGGGCTCAACTTGCCCTTCTTTCCGAACCTCATAATGCCCTTCATGTGATAATAGACTAAGTCTAGGTGATTTAGAAATTGTTTATAGTGCTGCTTGATTATGTTTCAATGTCATAATATGGTTAAATGATGAAAAATGGGCTCTAATTGTGAATTTTACATATTGCAGGATGGTGAGCCTATATGGTGCCTTAAAGTTGTGATTGGAGCTACATTGGAGCAAGGAATACCCCTCGGAGCTGAGTGCGCGCAAGGACGAGACAAAAAAATCGAAGAAATAATGGTCCGGACTAGCGCGAGCTCTAGCGAGAAGTTAGCGCAATCGCGCTAGTCTAGAAACTGGAGGCAGAATGTCAGGAAACTAGCACGAGCACTAGCGTGTTCGCGCTAGTCCCAGTCCGAAAAAGACCTGTTAGGGGAAAAAATAGAAATTAGGAAGAAATTCCACTTAACCTATATAAAGTGAAGCTCGCCCAAGGAGTCAAATATCAAGGTTTTCATAGTTTAGTTCAAGAAACATAAAGGAAAGAGGAAAGGAGGAAAATCCAACATCAAGTTCTTCTTTTCTTCTTCTTGTTTTTACGTTTTGAATGAAATTAAACATTATTGAGATGAAAACTGCTATGAGTAACTAAAACCCATTGTTCTTGGGTCATGGGTGAAACATGATTGTTGTGGTTTAGTGTTTAATTTAACGAAGTTGATTTTATCATATTGGGTTGTTTATTTAATTCTGTTCTCAATTATTTTGCTAAGTAGCTAACAGTGAAATACTATCTATGAATCTAGAGTTGAACTCGAAAGTGGGAACTTTGGATTGCATGTAGATTAAATAGAGAAAGTTCTTGAACCTGGGCATCGGGGAACGGATTCGCAATGATGATATACCTAATAGCCTTGCTTGGTTGAAATACGGGAACTGTAAACGCATTTTTGTTAATCTTAATTCCATAGACATATAGGCATTGAGTTAGTTTGAATAGGCGAGTAAGGAATCGAAAGATCCTTATGAGCATTATCAACCTGTCAATCAATAACCCAGATAAATCAATTAGTTATTTTAAGCTAAGAACACAACATGATTGTTACCTAACCCGTGACCCGGGAATATCTCCCTCTATTGATTGTTAATCGAAATTACTATTTGTTTGGTTGATTATTCTAGTTATTTTAGTAATTGATATTTTTAGGTAGTAAATTAGAGACAACTATATTTTGTGAGAAATCTCTTGGATCAATAATTTAATTGAGTTTGAATCAGTCAAAAGTTAATCACAAGTCTTCATGGGCACGATACTCTACTCACTACTTTATTACTTGACGAACATGTGCACTTGCGTGAGTGTTTTGATCGTAACATCATGGGCGAGACATTCAAGAGAACCTTCTCTCCAACCATAAATGATACATCACACGCCTTCTGATCCGCGTAGCTCTTCTGTCTGGATTGAGCTGTGCGAAGTCTCTCCTGAATCAACTTTACCTTATCCAAGGCATCCTGTACCAAATCTGTGCCAAGTAAATTAGCCTCACCAGGCTCAAACCACCCGATAGGAGAACGACAACGTCGACCATATAGAGCCTCGTACGGAGCCATCTCTATGCTGGACTGATAGCTGTTGTTATACGCAAACTCTGCTAAAGGCAAGAATTGATCCCACTGCCCTCTAAAGTCAATCACACATGCTCTAAGCATATCCTTCAAGATCTAAACTGTTCGCTCCGACTGCCCGTCGGTCTGAGGATGGAATTCTGTTCTAAGCTCGACACGGGTCCCCAACTCACTCTGAACGGCTCTCCAGAAATAGGAAGTGAATTGAGGGCCTCTGTCTGATATGACAGAAACCGGCACACTATGCAATCGGACTATCTCCCGAATGTAAATCTAAGCATACCTCTCCGTTGTATAAGTAGTCACCACCGGAATGAAGTAAGCCCTGGTCAACCTATCCACAATGACCCATATTGAATTAACCTTCCGCAAAGTCCGTAGCAACCCAACTACGAAATCTATATTGATGCGCTCCCACTTCCACTCTGGAATAGGCATCTACTGAAGTAGGCCACCCGGACTCTGGTGTTCATACTTGACCTACTGGCAATTCAAACATCTAGCTACATACTCCACGATGTCTTTCTTCATTCTCCACCACCAATAATGTTGCCTTAAGTCACGATACATCTTCGTGGCACCCGGATGAATGGAGTACCTCGAACTGTGGGCCTCCTCTAGAATTATCTCCCTTAAACCATCAATATTAGGAACACATAGACGGCCCTGAAGCCATAACACACCATCCTTGCCAATAGAAACTTCCTTGGCACTTCCTTGAAGTACCATCTCTCTGAAAACTGCCAAATGTGGATCATCGAACTATCGGGCCTTGATTTGCCCCAATAGCAAAGACTGAGCAACTACACATGTCCAACCTCACAAGCCTCTCCTCTGCTGGAATGAATGCCAAACTACCCTTACTCTTTGCCTTTCTGCTCGAGGCATCCGCTACCACATTCGCCTTGCCCGGATGATAAAGAATGGTAATGTCATAATCCTTTAGTAGCTCAACCCACCTGCACTACCTCAAATTGAGATCCCTCTGCTTGAACAAATGTTGTAAGTTGCGGTGATTGACATAAACCTCACAAGGCACCCCATACAAATAGTGCCTCCATATCTTAAGAGCATGAATAATTGTTGCCAACTCCAGATCGTGCACAGGTTAATTCTTCTCGTTAATCTTTAGCTGACGTGAAGCATATGCAATAACTCACCCCTCCAGCATCAACACACATCCCAAACCAACACGTGAAGCATCGCAATATACCGTATACATCCCTGTACCGGAAGGCAATACAATAACTGGTGCCATGGTCAAAGATGTCTTGAGCCTCTGAAAGCTCTCCTCACAATCATCGGACCAACGAAATGGGGCACCCTTCTGGGTCAATCTCGTCAAAGGTGATGCAATGGATGAAAAGCTCTGCACAAATCGCCGGTAATAACCTGCTAACCCCAGGAAACTCCTGATCTCGATCACTGAAGTAGAGCGTGGCCAACCTTAAACTGCCTCAATCTTCTTCGGATCGACCTTAATACCCTCTCCTGACACAACATGCCCCAAGAACGCCACTGACTCTAGCCAAAACTCATATTTGGAGAACATAACATATAGCTTCTACTCTCGCAAGGTCTGAAGCACTACCGTCAAATGCTGCCAGTGCTCCCCCAGGCTATATGAGTATATCAGGATGTCGTCAACGAAGACAATAAAAAAGGAATCAATATAAGGCCTGAATACCCTGTTCATCAAATCCATAAATACCACTAGGGCATTAGTCAAGCCGAAAGACATCATTAGAAACTCATAGTGGCCATATCTAGTCCTGAATGCAGTCTTCGGAACATCCGAGTCCCGAATCTTTAGTTAATGGTACCCTAACCTCAGGTCAATCTTAGAGAACACCCTAGCGCCCTACAGCTGGTCAAACAAATCATCAATACAAGGCAACTGATACTTGTTCTTGATGGTGACTTTGTTCAATTGGCGGTAATCAATGCACATCCACATAGTCATATCCTTCTTCTTCACAAATAGCACTGGTATGCCCCAAGGCGATACACTGGTCCTAACAAACCCCTTTGCTAACAACTCCTCTAGCTGCTCCTTCAACTCCTTAGGAGCCATATGGTACGGTGGAATAGATATAGGCTGAGTGTCTGGGGCCAAATCAATACATAAATCAATATCACAATCTTGAGGCATGCTAGGAAGATCATAAGGAAAAACATCGGTGAACTCTCGGACTACTGGCACTAAATCAATCGTCGGAGACTCTGCAGTGGTGTCTCGAACATAAGCTAAATAGGCCAAACACCCTTTCCCGACCATGTGCTAAGCCTTCATGAAGGAAATGACCTGCTAGGCGTATCAACTATGGAACCCTTCCATTCCAATCTCGGCAATCCTGGCATCGCTAGTGAAATAGTCTTGGCATGGCAATCAAGGACGGCGTGATATGGAGATAACCAATCCATGCCCAGGATGACCTAAAAATTGATCATATCAAGCAACAGAAGATCTGCTCTAGTCTCAAAACCGCAAAAAGTGACCACATAGGACCGATAGATCCGATCCACAACCATAGAATCACCACATGAGCGTACACATGAATAGGAACACCCAAAGGCTCAGGAGAAATAACCAGGAAGCGAGCGAACAGAGATGATACATATGAATAAGTAGACCCTGGATCAAATAATACCAAAGCATCCCTACCACTGACGAAAATAATACATGTGATGACGGAATCTAAGGACAATGTATCTAGCCTGGCCGGAAGGGCATAGAATCTAGCTGGAGCACCATATGTCTGGCCTCCACCTGACTGAGCAGTAGCTGGCTGACCTCTTCCTGCCTAACCTCCACCTCTAGGACAGCCTCTACCCACCTGTCCTCCACATCTAGGTGGCTGGGCGGCTAGTGCTGAAATTATAGGTTGCTGACCCTGCTGCACTGCCTTGCCCCGAAGTCTGAGGCAGTATCTCCTCATGTGACCGGGATCTCCGCACTCAAAACAACTATGTGGGGTGGCGACCTGCTGCCCTGATGGCTGACCCTGATAACCTGTAGACCCACTAGAAGAAGCCTGGATAGTCGGTGGATGACATAAACTCTCCGGTATGGCACTGAAATAAGAATCAGAAGGACCCTGGGGACCAGAATACCCACTGGAGGAACCCTGAATAGCTAGTGGGCGATAGGAATTCTCTGGCATAACACTGAAATAGGGGCGCGCTGGAGTCCCCCGGGTGGGAGGTGGTGCTGAAACTGGTGGCCTACTAGGCTGACCCCTACCAAACTGACCTCTGCCCCTAGTTGGGGAACCTCTGAACTCTCCGAACAACCTAGCTCTCTTATCCTGTTGTATCTGCTCTCTACCCCTCTGGTGATATCCCTTAATCCAGCGAGCAATCTCGACCACTAACTGATACTCTGTACCCATCTCCACCTCTCAGGACATACCAAATCGAATACAGAACTGCAATCCTGCGACAAACCTCCGCACTCTCTCTGTATCTGTAGGAAGTATCATGAGTGCATGCTGAGACAACTCGAAAAACCTAACCTCGTAGTCGGTCACAGACATCTAACCCTGCTCGAGATATTCAAACTGATATTGTAGCTCCTCTCTCTCAGAGGGCGGAATGTACCTATCCAAGAACAACTATATGAACTGACCCCAAGTGATGGGAGAAGAACCTGCTGGCCTGCCAATAACATAGGACTGCCACCATCTACAGGCCCTGACCTCAAGTTGCAAAGTAGTGAAGTCAACTCCATGCAACTCCAATATCCTCATTTTTGCAGTCTGTCCCTGCACCGATAAATGAAGTCCCGGGCAACCTCATGACACTCACCCCTGAAAACTGGAGGATGATGCCTGGTCCATTTGTCCAATAACTTCTATGGGTCACCATCCACAGCTGGCCTGGGATGGGGTGCCACTGTAGCAACTGGCTGAGCCCCATTTGCGGGTAGTGCACTTGGAGTCTAATATACTACAATTGCATGACCTGGAGCCTGAGCAGCAGGGGTCTGGGCTCCCCTTCCTGCCAGTGAAGTAGCTGGGTCCACTGGAAATAAACCAGCTCGAGTCATAGTGTCCATGAACCGTAGCATGCGGCCCATGACCTCCTGAAATCCCGGTGTTTTCATGAAATCCGTCGGGGTAGGCTCAGCTGCGGGCACCTCGCCCTGCTCCTCAATGATAAGATCCCCGCAGGATTCACTAGTGGTGCTACTGGAATGGCTCTGGGATGCCCTCGTCCCCTACCACGGGCCGGTGCCCTCCCCCGACCTCTACCTCGGCCTTTAGCAATGGGGGGAGCAGCTTCTCCCGGGTCTGAAATGTCAGCGATGCGAGTTCTCACCATCTGTGAGAGAATAGAAGAGGGAAATTTAGTACACTAACCACTGCACGATAGGAAATGAATAAAGAGTAGTCTTTCCTAATACCCTATAGCCTCTCGAAGATAAACACAGACGTCTCCATACCGATCAACAAGAATCTATGAGGTTTGCACATAACTTGTGAGACCTACGTGAACTTAGTGCTTTGATACCATGTTGTCATGACCCATTTCCACAACAGGTCATGAGGGCGCCTGACACAGTTGCCAGGCAAGCCAACGCGGAACATTACTAAATTCTTATGTTGCTGTTAATCAGAAATGAGTGAAATAGATTCTTAATTAGGATTTAAGCCAAAAGTGTGAAATACCGTAAATAACATAAGTATACAACCCAAAAACAAATATCTACCAAAGTGTGTGCCAGAACCTGGAATCACAAGTATGGCATCTAGTAGAATAGACAAAAGACATATCTATCCTACTGTGTGAGATAGGGAAAGACAGCAAAAGTAAAGGAAGACTCCATCCGGTTGCTGAGCAGCAGAGGAAGGAAGCAGCTCACCGTGGAAGTCTCTGCCACAAGCTCAAGGGCGCGCACCAGACTGGTAACCATATGTATTTGCCTCAGATCCTGTACAATTAAGCACAGAAGCGTAGTATGAGTACATAAACAATATGTACCCAGTAAGTATCCCGTCTAATCTCGAAGAAGTAGAAATGAGAGGTCGACTTGATACTAACTAGGTCGAGATAATATATTATCAATGTGCTATGCTAAGCATGAAAGTCTCCAATATTTAACAGGTTATAATGAAAAGCAATACTCGGGTTCTTGACCTTATTTTAGTTTCCATTTACATTTTTCAATTTCTAAGACAGTAGGCATGTCACCTATATATATATATATATATATATATATATATATCATGCGCAATCATATACCGAGGCGATCCAACAAAAATAAATTGTGCACTTGTCGAGGGTCGAAGGCGCGCCTATAGATGCATCTATTCATACCGAGGCGATTGGCCCGATCCGCAAATAACAAGGAACATCAAGTATACACACGAAGGCACATCAATAGTCAATAATGCCATGCAAGAGTTCAACAAGTATACACGTTCGTTCTTATTCCCGTTTCAAGTCTCTAGCATATCCTAGGTGATCATATTAACAAGATAAAATAGAGATTTCTAAAAATAAGGCATGGTGTGGGTCCTAAACTACCCGGACAATTAGCATAGTAGTAGCTACACATGGACTCTCGTCACCTAATGCATACGTAGCCCCCGCATTTAGCAACAATTACTCAATTATTATTCCTATGGGGACAATTCCCTCTTACAAGGTTAGAAAGGAGACTCACCTCGCTCCAAAGCGCACTTCCAATATCAAGAACAAGCCCAAGCCCTCAATTCAGAGCCGAACGATCACAAACTTGAAGTGCTATGTTGAAATCCCCCCTTTGGAAGCTCCGAAATCATTCAAGTGTAAAGAAGAATGAAATAAATAGTCTTTGAGCTCGAATTAAATTGTGACGACCCAAAGGGTCATCACCATATTTCTCCTTCATTTTCGAGGCCTTGGAAACCTCGCTTTTAGTTGCCTCAATTTGCGTGCGCAGTTCGGGCGCAAAGCCAAAAAATTTTATGTTAAAATATGCGAAATATGTGAAAATTTTGAAGAATTTTGATATTAATATTGATATAGTTGACTTTGGTAAAGATTTTGGGTAAACGGACCCGGACCCATGATGTGACGGTCCCAGGAGGTCCGTAGAAAAATATGGGACTCGGGCATGTGCCCGGAGTCAAAATCTGAGGTCCAGAACCCGAGTAAAAGAATTTTTCTGTTAAATTGTTATCTGGAATTATTAAGGAAAAATGGAAATAAAAATGAGTTAGAATATATAGGTATCGGGCTCGTATTTTGGTTTCAACGCCCGATACAGGTCTTAAATATGCGTTAAGCACTTTCTGTGAAATTGGGTCAAAATCGGACGTCATTTGACGTGTTTCGGACTGAAAATGGGAAATTTGAAGTTTATGAAAGTTGAAAGAAGAATTATGTGTTTTGAGGCTTGATTCTATGTATATGATGTTATCTTGGCAATTTGATTGCACGAGTAAGTCCGCAGGATGTTTTTGAGGTTGTGTGCATATTTGGTTTGGAGCCCCGAGGGCTCGGATGAGTTTTGGATAGGTGTCGGAATGCATTTCTCATAGTTGAAAAAAACCTGTTGTGCTTCAGTTCTGCAGGCTTCGCAATTGTGAAGCCAGCACTCGCAAATGCGAGCTTTTTGGTCGTAAATGCGATCCTTCACCTGGGTAGCAACTTTCACAAATGCGAAGAATATTATCGCAAATGCGATGCCCGCCCTCGAACCTAGTCTTCGCAAATGCGAATGACTGTCTGCAATTGCGGATGTGGACCTTCGCAAATGCGAACAATAGTTCGCAAATGCAAACTTCCCAGTGTCTTTCAGAGTTCACAAATGCGAACTCGACTTTGCAATTCCCATATTTGGTCGGGGTTCGCAATTGCGAACCCCTATTCGCAAATGCGACATCAAAGACCTGCATATTCATACTTAGACGATTTTGAAGCTTCATTTTTCATATTTTCAAAACCCAAACACCCATTGGTGATTTTTCACGAACTCCCTCTTCTCCAAATCATTTTTAAGTCAACTTTTACTCAATTTCTACAATCTTTAACATCATTTATCAAGTTTTCATCTTAAAATCAAGGTTTTTCATGGGTAAAAATGGGAATTTTGGGTAGAACCTAGGTTTTCTTAAAATTGGGGATTTGGACCTCAATTTGGGGTCCGATTTCAAAACAAATCATAGATATGAACTCGTAGGGTAACAGGTGACCGGGTTTTGGTTCGAACTTCGGGTTTTGACCACGTGAGCCCGGGGGCATTTTGGGAATTTTTGGGCAAAACATTGGGAAATTCATCCTTATGCATTCAAATTGATTTAACTAGCATTTGTTGATACATTTGAGTAATTTATGACTAGATTCGAGCGGTTTTGTGGTGAATTCGAGGGGTAAAGCTATTCTAGAGGCTTGAGTTGATTTTTGGAGCATTCGAGGTAAGTTTTTGTTCTAACTTTGGCTTGAGGGATTAGGATTAGGGTATTATTTGCTATATGCTAAATGTGAAGTACGATGTATAGGCATGGTTACAGTTATCTATGCACCCGAGTCTAGCATGACCGTGAGTCTTATATGTGTTGGATTCGGATTTAATGGTACATCTTTCTTGCTTGGGTTGATAAGCATAATATATTGTGATTTGGTTTGGCTTTTGGAGCATTGGCTCAGACTAGAAATTGTTACCCGAGAGATAGATGATTAAAAGTGGAACGTGTAGCGATTAGTCCCTTGCCGGGATGTAAGTATTTATTGTACTCTCCCTTGTCGGGATGATTGAATTGTAATTGTATCCCCTTGCCGGGATTTTCTTATGATTGTTGTTACTCCCCTCGCACTTGAGTTGCGGTCGTTGTTTGGGTGAGTTCTTGGTTTTAAATGTTGAGGATCGGGTTGCACGCCGCAACGGTGTTGATGAATGTTGAGGATCGGGTTGCAAGGAAAATGTGTAGAAATGGCTATCAACTCTGATGCAGTCAAAAGATATTATGTATGATTTCTTTATCTTTATGTACCTGATTGTATTTGGCATGTTTTAAGATTGAAATGACGAAGGCATTTTGTTCTGCTATCCAAACACTTTATCCTTTGTTATCCCTTTTGAGGCCTGTTATATTTTTCTTTCGTAGCCCGCAACGGTATTGATTGTTGAGTATCGGGTTGCACGCCGCAATAGTGATATATGTTGAGGATCGGTTGCGCGCCGCAACGGAGTATGGACTGAGTGTATTGTGTTCGTACGTAGAGACTTCCTGTGTTCTCCTTATCAGTTGTTATTGTTCAGCTCTACTTCTTTATCGATAAATTATATATTTAGATTGTAGAACCCCACAACATCTTTTCCCCTCCCCTCTTTAACTGTTTAAATTAGTGTATTTCCTGTTATTGCATACATATATCTGTACAGGTTATTAGCGGTAGGTCCTGTCTAGCCTCGTCACTACCTCGCCGGGGTTAGGCCAGGCACTTACCAGCATATGGGGTCGATTGTGCTGATGCTACACTTTGTGCATTTCTTTTACACGGATCAGGACGCAGCTTTTGGACCGCAGCAGTATTAGATCGGGAGCAGACCTTCAGTCCAGGGACTCTTGAGTTAGCCTTTCTAACGTCCGCAGGCCCGGAGTCTCTTCCATCTTTATTCAGTTTGTTAACTCTTGTATTGAAACAGACTGCTATGATTTCTTTCAGACGTTATTTTTAGTAATCTTAGAAGTTCGTGAGCTAGTGACACCACGTTCTGGTTAGAGATATGTTTCAAAGTTCCGCATTTTTGGTTTCATTTTTATTAAGCTTAGAGTCTTCCGCACTTGTTTAATTGATTTTCGTTTATTTATATTGTTGATAATTATCGGAGAATGTTTAAAGTTTGGCTGGCCTAGCTCCGTTAGTAGGCGCCATCACGACTCCCGATGGTGGAAAAATCCGAGTCGTGACAAGTTAGTATCAGAGCTCTAGGTTGCATAGGTCTCGCTGCTCACAGACAAACTAGATAGAGTCTGAGGAATCGGTACGGAGACGTCTGTATTTATCCCCCAGAGGCTACAGAGTTAGGAAAAATTTCACTTTGTTCTTTCTTGTCGTGCGATTCTGTTTCTTAAGTACTGATTGTCCTTCTACTCTGTTCTTTCGCAGATGGCGAGAACACGTGCTTCTTCTTCTACCGTGCAGTAGCCCGAGCCCCCAGCAGCAGCTCCTGCGAGGGGCAGAGGCCGAGGCAAGGGCAGAGCTCAGCCCCGGGCAGCAGTTCCAGAGGTGGAGACTCATATTGACTATGATGAGGAGGTTTCAGCCCCAACAGCTCCAGTGGGCCCAGCTTACGTCCCAGGAGGGGTCATGTTCACCCCAGATCTTCAGGATGCTCTAGTCAGATTGGTAGGCTTTATGGATAGTGTCGCTAGAGCGGGTTTGCTGCCAGTAGCACCAGCCACTTCTCAGGCTGGAGGAGGGGTTCATACTCCTGCTACACGTACCCCAGAGCAGGTAGCTCCCCAGACTCATGCCCTAGTGGTTCAGCCAGCAGTGGCAGCTCAGACCGCTATTACAGCTCAGGCCATCGATGGAGCGGCTATGTCTTCAGATGCTTTATGGAGACTTGATCGGTTCTCCAAGATCTTCACCACCACTTTCAACGGTGCTTCATCAGAGGATCCACTGGATTTTCTATTCAGCAGTCATGAGATTCTCAGGACTATGGTATAGTGGAGACCAACGGTGTCGATTTTTGTACCTTCCGGCTTGCAGGATCCGCCAAGACTTGGTGGAGGGATTATTGTCTATCTAGATCAGCAGGCTCTCCAGCTTTGACATGGGATCAGTTCGCGGAGTTATTTTTGGAGAAGTTTCTCCCAGTCACTCAGCGGGAGGCACTTCGTAGGCAGTTTGAGCGCCTCCAGCAGGGCTCTATGTTAGTTACACAGTATGAGACTAGATTTGTTGATTTGGCACACCATGCGGTTGTGATACTCCCCACAGAGCGAGAGAGAGTTCGGAGGTTTATTGATGGATTGATTCAGCCGATCTGTCTCCAGATGGCCATGGGAGTTAGTAGTGATATTTCCTTTCAGGAGGCGGCCAATGCGGCCCACAGGGTTGAGATGGCCCTCTCACGGGGAGGTGGTCAGATGTCGGATAAAAGGCCTCGTCATTCTGGTAGGTTCAGTGGTACCTCGTCTAGAGTTAGGGATTCCTATGGTAGATGTCATTCACCGAGGCCCTTTCAGTCAGCTCTTCAGGATTCTCATGGTACTCCAGGAAGCGGTGGTTCCCAGCAGTATCATTCAGATCAGCATCCTATCAGTGCACCTCCACTTTAGAGCTTTGGAGGAGGTCATTCAGGGCGACAGGGTCAGTCCCAGTTTTCTCAGTTGCCGCATTCAGCTGGGTGTTATGAGTGTGGAGATCTCAGTCACATCAGGAGATATTGCCTGAGGTTGAGAGGTGCTTGGTCGCAGCAGCAGGGTCATCATCCCATGATTCAGGCAGCAGGTGATCCACCAGTCGCCCAGCCAGCTAGGGTCGGGGGTGGGGATTATAGAGGTTGAGTTAGGGACCGTAGAGGTGGAGCTCGCACCGGCAGAGGCAGAGGTCAGCCAGTAGTTGATCGTCCTAGAGATATGGTTCAGGGAGGTGGGGCCCAGCCCCGGTGTTATGCTTTGCCAGCCAGGTCGGAGGCAGAGTCTTCTGATGCTGNTGAGGGTCTTGAGACCCGTGTTGATCTATTGCTTCTAGACATGATTGATTTTGATGTTATATTGGGGATGGATTGGTTGTCCCTGTATCATGCGATCTTGGATTGTCACGCCAAGACCGTGACCTTGGCTTTACCGGACTCGCCCCGATTGGAGTGGAGAGGGACCCCATGACATGCCACCTGCAGTGTTATCTCATATGTTAAGGCTCGACGCATGGTAGAGAAGGGGTGTTTAGCTTATTTGGCATATGTTCGTAATTCCATCACAGAGGTTCCTTCTATTGACTCAGTTCCTATTGTTCGGGAGTTCCCAGAGGTTTTCCCTTCATACCTACCGGGTATGCCACCCGACAGGGATATTGATTTTTGTATTGATCTGGCTCCAGGCACGCAGCCCATTTCTATCCTGTCGTATCGTATAGCCCCGCCAGAGCTGAAAGAGTTAAAGGAGCAGTTGCAAGATTTGCTTGAGAAAGGCTTCATCAGGCCTAGTGTTTCTCCTTGGGGTGCGCCAGTTCTATTTGTGAAGAAAAAGGATGGATCGATGAGGATGCGCATTGATTACCGAGAGTTGAACAAGGTGACGATAAAGAACAAGTATCCACTACCAAGGATTGATGATTTGTTTGACCAATTGCAGGGTGCGAAGGTGTTTTCAAAGATAGACTTGAGGTCTGGCTACCATCAGGTGAGGATTAGGGCGTCCGATGCCCCTAAGACAGCATTTCGCACTCGGTACGGGCACTATGAGTTTTTGGTCATGTCATTCGGGTTGATNCTTCAGACTCTGAAGGATAGTCAGTTGTATGCCAAGTTCTCGAAGTGCGAGTTCTGGTTGAGTTCAGTTGCATTTCTGGGTCATGTAGTATCAGTAGATGGCATTCAGGTAGACCCAAAGAAGATTGAGGCAGTCAAGAATTGGCCTCGACCAGCTTTAGCTACTCAGATTCGGAGTTTCTTGGGGTTAGCCGGTTATTATCATCGATTCGTGGAGGGGTTTTCATCTATAACAGCCCCAATGACCAGGTTGACCTAGAAGGGTGCCCAGTTCAGGTGGTCAGACGAGTGCGAAGAGAGCTTTTAGAAGCTCAAGACAGCTCTGACTACGGCATCGATATTGGCTTTGCCCACAGGTTCAGGACCTTATACAGTTTATTATGATGCTTCCCGTATTGGGCTTGGCGCAGTATTAATGCAGGATGGTAGAGTCATTGCTTATGCTTCGAGGCAGTTGAAGATTCACGAGAAGAACTACCCAATCCATGATCTAGAGTTGGCAGCCATTGTTCATGCGTTGAAGATTTGGAGGCATTACTTATATGGTGTGACGTGTGAGGTGTACACGGATCACAAGAGCCTTCAGTATTTGTTCAAGCAAAAGGAGTTGAATTTGAGGCAGAGGAGGTGGTTGGAGTTGTTGAAAGATTATGATGTTA
>MU782787.1:57033-98402 GCA_026770625.1 Nicotiana glauca | reverse complement strand
ATATATATATATATATATATATATATATATATATATATATATATATATATATATATATATATAGATATATATATATATATGGTAACGACACGACTTAATATCCACAAGTGTTGTAATGAAATTTCATTATTAGTGCAATTCTAACTTGCTGTAAAAGGTTAGTTACCTTGTTTTTAGGATAATAATTTCGTTTAATATTATTTATGAATAACTATGTATAATTACCTTTTAAATAATCTGATAATGTAAAATATTTGTACACCGTCAGTCTATAAAAGTTAAACTTTTATTGTAGTTTTGTTAAGAGTGGTGTTGCAAACAAAAAAAGTCAAAACTTTCTAAAAGGCATAGTATACCAAAATAATACTACTAATTAACTAATTGATTTTTTCTTTCCAAGAAACTTTGGATTTTCTTAGATTGAAAAGGCTTGTTAACTGTTGGAAAATCATCAGTTGGTAGTTGAAAAGTCCTTGTTGAAGATTGCAATCGAAGGAGAAGTGAAGAAAACCATATAAAGATATTTCATTGTCAATGATAACATATATATATACATAGAGAGAGAGAAAATAATCAAACAATATGGTCCATTCTTGCGTTCTCTTGTGGTCAAATATCCCAATCGGGATAATTACACTTTTGAACCCTTAAATATTAGTAAATTCTAGTTTTGGCCATGAGATATTTAGTACCAATATTTAACCTTAAATTAATTAAGACATGCAATTTTAGTTACTTTCAATACAACAACAACAACAACCACCCAGTATAATCCCACTTAGTGGGATCTGGGGAGGGTAGTGTATACGCAGACCTTACTCCTACCCTGGGGCAGAGAGACTGTTTCCAAATCGACCCCCGGCATCCTTCCCTCCAAGAACTTCCCACCTTGCTCTTGGAGAGATTCGAACCCACAGCCTCTTGGTTTGTTGGCATAGATGGCCCAAATACTTCAGGCCCAACAGACAAAGGCCCAGCTGGATAGTACATGATAGCCTTGTATATAAGTTTGTAACATTATTACATAGATAGCCTATTTTTCATTATATAGCCATTAATTATTCTTTGAAGTATAAATAGGAAATGATAGGCCATATTTTAAGTGTACAGACTATTATTCATTTTTGTCAATAAACAGAAAATTCTCAATCTCTGTTCTTCATCGCTTGTATCGTTTAGGGTTTTCTATAGAATGAAACCCAAATTTATCTTCAATTTCTTCCAAATTTACATGGTATCAGAGCGAATCCTGGTAGTTTTCGACATCATCTGATATTCTGATTCTTCACCGTCGAAATTTCTGAAGAATTTCGTCTTCATTTCTCAACAGACATTGGTACCTTCGGGATTGTTTCAATTGAGATATTTGACTAGAAATTGTTCATCGGAAGCTGATTATAACTCTTCTCTGTTGATTTTGTCTTCGTTCGTTGCAATTTGTACGAGAAGCATGGCAGGAGGTTCATCTCAAAGTTAGGGTTTTTTTTTCGGCTCTGTGAATCGACATCTCTAGTGATATTTTTTTTTACCCTAACTTTCTAGAACTTCTACATTGATTAGGCAGATATTTTCTAGTAGATATTGTAGATTTCCAAATGGTTATTAGTAGTGATGTTTTATCTGCGACTGAGTCATCTTGTAATCATCCCTCATCAGTCCTTGATGCTTTTCACCCACTATATCTCCATCCTTCTGATACACCGGGAACTACATTAGTTTTTGTACCATTCAGTGGTACAGGTTTCGGAGATTGGAAGGAAAGAATGTTGATTTCCTTATCTGCGAAGAATAAGATCCAACTCATAGATGGAACTCTCATTGAACCAGAACCTAACTCTCATCTCTATCCTCATTGGCAACGCTGCAATAATATGGTGAAGGCATGGATAATGAATTCTCTTTCCAAAGATATAGCTAAAACAATTCTATATTATAAGACTGTTAGAGAAGCTTGGAACAATCTCATAGAACGTTATGGTGTTCCCAACATTTCTCAGTACTATAGTCTTCAACAATCAATTTCTTCAACCTCTCATCTGACATAGCCACTTACTACACCAAGCTTAAAGGCTTCTGGGATGAACTGTCCACAATCTCCTTAGGTAAACCATGTACTTGTGGAGCCATGCATGAAGTTACTGAGGCACAAAAACTCATTCAGTTTCTCTCAGGTCTTAATGAAACATATTCTACTGTTAAAAGCAACATTCTTATGATGAGTCTTGCACATAATGTAGAAAAGGCTTATTCTATCTTAATTAGGGATGAAAAACAAAGAGAGGTTTATTCTTCTTCACAACCCTTTTCACCTGACTCCACATCTTTTATAGCAAATTCTCATTCAAATATCCCTACCAATCAGTCTACCAATAATGTGAGAAATTTCAGTCAAAGAGTAAATTTTGAGCCCAGAAGGTCCAATTTGCTATGCAAATACTGTAAGAAGTCTGGACATACTGTGGACAAGTGTTACAAACTTCATGGTTTCCCACCAGATTTCAAATTTACCAAAGGGAAAAGAACTGCAGCATGTGCTCAAATTGAACCTACAGATCAGCTTCCTTCTCCTCATGATACTCCTCAACATGAAGATGTGCCACATGAATTTTCCAAAGAGCAGTATGCTCATCTTATGTCCCTATTTCAGCAAATGCAGATGAATTCTTCAACTCAACAGTCCTCTTCTCAAGATCCTTCAGCCTGTGCAAGTTTTGCAGGTTGGCATAATAATCCTGTCAGTAGGCTATATAGATATCTTGTGTGTTATGCAAGTCATGAAAATTTCAGTTCTTGGATATTGGATTTAGGGGCAACAAACCATATGACACCTCACAAACATCTTCTTCATGATATACAACCATTAATCTCCCCTTCTCTTGTCACTTTACCAAATGGTTACAAAGTAAAAGTTCACTCATTTGGTTCTCTTTTCTTATCTTCTACCATTACATTGACTAATGTTTTGTTGGTTCCCTCTTTTCACTACAACTTAATTTCTATACATCAACTTCTCATCCAACTCAAATGCTATGCTCTTCTTACTGAAGTCTCTTGTTGGTTACAGGGCCTTTCTATGAAGAGGCCATTGGAAATTGGTAAGGTTGGGCATGGGCTATACATTCTGCAGCTGCCACTTACTGTTGATGCTACAGTTGATGCTTCCTCAATAAATGCCTCTCAGAGCATTATTAGTCCATCTTCTGTTTTGCCTTTTAATGTTTCTTCTTCTCCACATGTGTCTGATTCTAGTATTCCACATGTTTCTAGTAATGTTCCGACTATTCATTGTAATGCTACTGCTATAAATGAGAATGATATTCTTTGGCATCAAAGGATGGGGCATATGCCTTTTGTGAAAATGATTTCCATTCCAAATTTGTCTAGTAAGTTCTCTTCTAAACAGTCCTTCACCTGTCCAATATGTCCCATGGCAAGATAACAAAGACTTCCTTTTCCTCAAAGCTCCACACAATCCACAAAACCTTTCCAACTTGTACACATTGATCTCTGGGGACCTTATCATACACCTACCTACAATGGATTCAAGTACTTTGACTATATTAGATGATCATAGTAGAGTCACTTGGACTCATCTCCTTTCATGCAAAGGTAATGCCTTCTCTATTATCAAAGCATTCATAAATATGGTTTCAACTCAATTCCAAACTTCAGTCCAAGCTATAAGGACTGACAATGCTTTTGAATTGGGATCTGCTCATTCTCATACTGCTTATCTCACATCTCTTGGGATTGCTCACCAAACTTCTTGTCCCCACACTCCTCAACAGAATGTGATAGTATAAAGAAAACACAAACACCTATTAGAAACTGCTAGAGCCCTTCTTTTTCAGTCTAAACTACCTATCAAATATTGGGGGGAATGCGTTCTTACTGCCACATATCTAATAAACAGATTCCTATCCACAATTCTATCTAACAAAACTCCCTATGAAACCTTACTTGGTTATCCCCCTGCTTATACACATCTCAGATCTTTTGGTTGCCTAGCCTATGCTTCTGTTCCTCCACCTTCTAGAGACAAACTCAAGTCTAGAGTCATTCCATCTGTTTTTCTAGGTTATGCTTTTGGCAAGAAAGCTTACAAATTGCTACACCTAGGGAACAAATCCATATTCTATTCAAGAGATGTCACCTTTGCTGAACACATCTTCCCTTCCACTTCTTCTCCTACTGGTTTCTTTCCTTCATCACCAATCCCTTTTTCTGATCCCCTCTCTGCCATTCCTGAACAATCCACTTCCCATTCTTCTCCTTCTTCTAATACCTATCCTCCTTCCCCTGAATTTTCTATTAGTCCTACACCTTCACCTCCAGCTTCTTTCTCTCCTTCTCCTCCTCCCTTGAGGAGATCTTCTAGACCTACTGTTCTTCCTACTCACCTTAAAGATTACATTTGCTATGCTGTCCCTCCTATTCACTCTTCTGTCTCTCCCTCCTCTTCCTCTCCTTCTTTATCTCTACTTGAACCTGCCTTCTACCATCAAGCGGCTTCTAATCCTGCTTGGCAGGAAGCCATGAGGAAAGAATTTCAGGCTTTGGAAGAGAATCAAACCTGGGACATAGTCCCTTTACCTACTGGTAAAAAGGTCATTCCCTACAAATGGGTTTATAAAATCAAGCAACGTTCAGATGGTAGCATTGAAAGGTACAAAGCTAGATTGGTCATTAGAGGGGATACTCAACAGGCTGGTATTGACTATTTTGAGAGATTCTCTCCAGTAGTCAAGTTTACCACTATTAAGTGCTTACTTGCCTTAGCTGCCAAACATTCCTGGACCATTTATCAACTTGATGTCAACAATGTTGTTTTGCATGGTGACAATTCTGAAGAGGTTTACATGAAGATTCCTCTTGGTCTTATAGTCTCTTCATCATCATCTGATCCTCTACTTGTGTGCAAGTTGAAGAAATCTTTATATGGCCTTAAACAGGCCTCTAGGCAATGGTTTGCAAAACTATCTCATGCTCTTCTATCCAGAGGTTACTCCTCCAGTCTTAATGACTATTCCATGTTTACCAAATTTTCTGCCACCTCCATTGTTCTTATTGCTGTATATGTGGATGACATCCTTTTAGCTGGAAATGATACCTCTGAAATGATCTCTCTCAAAGCTTTTCTGGATGACCGATTCAAGATCAAGGACTTAGGCATTGTTCATTACTTCCTGGGATTTGAGGTATCCCACTTACCTGATGGTATTCTTGTCAACCAACACAAATACTTAAAGGAGCTGCTTTTAGAATTTCATTGCTCTTCTGCCTCATCTGTTGTGACTCCACTGGACATGTCTGTCAAACTTTCCCCCACTTCTGGTGATACATTGGCTGATCCTTCTTCCTATAGAAGACTAATTGGCAAACTCAATTTCTTGCAACACACTAGACCTGACATATCCTTCTCAGTTCAACATCTCAGTCAGTTTCTCAATGCCCCCAGAACTGGTCACATGCATGCTGCCCTTCATGTTCTTAGATACTTGGTCAAAGATCCTGATAAAGGTCTTCTATTCAATATATCTCAGGATTTTTCCATCCATGCTTTTTCTGATTCTGATTGGGCAGGCTGTCCCTCTTCAAGGAAGTCTGTTAGTGGTTATTTTGTAACTCTTGGGGGAAGTCCTATTTGCTGGAAATCTAAGAAGCAGCCAACAGTCTCCTTATCATCTGCTGAAGCTGAGTATAGGGCCCTCAGGAAGACTGTTGCTGAGCTTACCTGGCTTGTAAGGCTTTTGGATGATTTGGGTCTCCACATCTCTACTCCTATTACCCTTCACTGTGACAACAAGTCTGCTATTAGCATTGCCAGAAATCCTGTTTCTCATGAAAGGACCAAACACATTAAACTTGATTGCCATTTTGTTCGAGAGAAGCTTGCTTGTGGTCTGATTTCTTTGCATCATATTCCCACTCAGGCACAACTGGCTGATATCTTCACCAAGCCACTGCCTGGGGCACAACATTGGCATTTACTTGGCAAGCTGGGTGTTTTGTCACCCTCTAGCTTGAAGGGGGGTGTTGGCATAGATGGCCCAAATACTTCAGGCCCAACAGACAAAGGCCCAGCTGGATAGTACATGATAACCTTGTATATAAGTTTGTAACATTATTACATAGATAGCCTATTTTTCATTAGATAGCCATTGATTATTCTTTGAAGTATAAACAGGAAATGATAGGCCATATTGTAAGTGTACAGACTATTATTCATTTTTGTCAATAAACAGAAAATTGTCAATCTTTGTTCTTCATCGCTTGTATCATTTAGGGTTTTCTATAAAATGAAACCCAAATTTATCTTCAATTTCTTCCAAATTTACATGGTTGGAAGTGGAGGTTGCTTACCATCAGAGCAACTCCTCTTGTCTAACAAAAATAAAATACCCAGTGTGATCTCACTAGTAGGATCTAGGTGAGTAGAAGTATGCAGGCTCTACCCCTATCTTGTATGGGCTAGAGAGGCTATTCTTTATAGACCCTCGACTCAAACCTTTTTTTGCTAAAACTATATTACACTCAAATATGGGATAGTAAACTAGTAAAATATAAAATTAATATAATATAAATAATTTAATAGTTAATAATTCTTTGAATTTGTGATAAAGTTCACAAGTAAAGGGATAAAAAGTGCAAATTTTAGTTAATTGAAAGTTAAATGTGCTTATTATTTGTAGTAAGACACTAAAATTAAAGTTTGTCGACATTGAAGGGACTAAAAGCGCAAATTTCTCCTCTCAATAATAATGAATAAAACCAAAGAAACCATCACCTCAAAGAATATGCTTTAAGTAGCTTCTTTCTTGCTTTCTCTAGTGGATAAGCGCTCAATTAAAAACAAAAAAGAATAGAACCAAAGGAATTAAACCATTTTAAAGAATATGCTTTGTGGCTTCTTTTCTTTTCAATCACTAATTCAAATCTCATCCTATTAAGTTTGTGCACGTTTTACTTGAAAGAAAGTTCCTGAGAATCTTTAGAGAAAATGCCATGTGGATAAAGCATAAACTTCATTAATTTTAATCCAAGTTGTGCATATATATATATATATATATATTATAACCTTGTAATATTAAGTATAATAACTCATAATAGAAGGACATAACCGGAATTATAGATATTAGCTTTATAATCCTATTAGTTTTAGGATATAGTAGACCTTTAGAAATCCTATTAGTATAATTACTTTCGGGCATAAAGATTTATTATTACGTGTAAGCCTCACGCATGGACCACTCCTTTGTTAGAATTTAGGTGGTACTTATCTTTCGAATTTTAAATAAATATTATTTTTATTTCGCCACTTTGTAAATATTGCTTGAAAACTCATTTTGAGTTATTAGAAAAATAATTACTTTTGATTTTTTTTAAAGATTTCTACGCTCAATTTTTGAATTTTCTTAAAAACTCAAAAATTAGTTTTCAAAGCTTTAGATTTTTCTTAAGATTTAAGATTTTAATTAGAAATATTTTTTTAAAAAATACTTTTTATTTCGAAAACATATAAAAGATACACTTTCTTAAGAGTTTCGAAAAATAAATTGCAAACTCAATTCTTACAAAACTCTAAAACAAATATCAAGTGTCAACTTATAATTTCAATATCTTTTTCCTTCTATCTATCTATATCTATAATAACTCTAAAATATTAACCGGAAGAACTCATAGAGAAAGGACATAACTGCAATAACTTATTTTTTGGACTAAAATACATTCTTTGCTAATTTTTAATATTTAAAATTTTAAAAACTAATAAAATTTAGTCTATTAAATTTTTATTAAAAATATGTAGGAAGGTTTAATAAAATTAATTTTATAAGAATCCTCCGTATTGGCAATACATTACCACTTCATAATGTCCAATATCAAAAAAATAAGATTAAATGGACTGCATAAAGAATTGAAATTGAAAAAAAATATCCCCATGATAATATATTTTTATATTATATTTGAACTATTTTCCTGCTCAGATAATATATTTTAATCAATTTTTTGTGTAATATCGAAAAAAATACCCAATTATTAAACAAGAACTGAGAAAATATTTAAGAATAAATGTGTGAGAAAGAGAATAAAATAGTTGGTAAGAGTCAATACCACTAATGATTCTATAAATATAAAGATCTAAAAGTGAAATGTCATATCAATCTTTTACTCTTTGAAAATAAAATTTATAGTGGATAAAATTATAATAAAGATTAAATATTCAAAACAAGAGATGAACTAATACTAAGATATGAATCAACATCGAATAAATTAAATGTTAAAACCAAATAATTAAATTTTTTAGTTAATTATTTAGTAAGAGAATCCAATTCAATTGTTTTTAATTCATCATATGAGTAAATTTCTTATTCAAGTTAAAAAAAAAAACTTATGAGGCATAAATTTATTCCATAAAAAGAGCGTTAGAACACAAAGTAAAAATATTAGTAAATTATTAAGAATCAAAGTGCTATACAAGTGACTGAGGAAGCACAATCAAAATTAAATCCTAATCGAGAACAAGCTTTCGAGACTATATTATAAAGAGTCGACTTCGGTATAATGGGATTATTCTTTGTAGATGCCTCCGACAGAATCGAAATAATGTTTTTATGTCATGCATTACTTGCAAATATCATATCAAGAGGCATGACACTGTTAGCAATAATGGCAAGTGGTGTACCAATAATGATTTTATTGTGAGGCCACCCACTTTAGATTTGATATCCCTCATCAAACTACTTAAATAACCATCACAAATATATCAAAGTAGAGCAATGATGATGGGCTAAATTGTATAATATAGCCTATATATATGCTCTAAATTAAGAAGGATTTACTGTCATATGAGTATAATTAATGTAAAAGTTAGCTCTAATTGTGATTTTAATGTTTCACAGGAGTTAATTAATCAATTGAGAGTTTATGATGGTAATCAAGTGGAAATTTGAGCAACAAGAACGAAACAGCAAAAACCCCACTAGCGCGGGCATTAGCGCGGGTATTAGCGCGCCCGCGCTAGTCCAGAATTCCGGGCAGAATGAAACCTCATATGCGCGGGCATTAGCGCGGGATTAGCGCGCCCGCGCTAGTCCAGTTCCGGAAAAATAATGATTAAGGGACAATTTTGTCAAATGGGGTGGAATCCACTAAGGAATAAAGAAGAAAAAGTTGCATAATGGGGGAGATCAGATTTGGCATGAATGAAGTGGAAAAATACTATTGAAGTCTAGAGAGAAGAATCCATTGAAGACTCTTGAAGCTAAGGAGGAGGAGGAAGAATACTACCTTGAAGCAACAATTAAAAGAGTTTTCTTCAACCTTTCTTTTAGTTACTTGTTCATATTATGTTTAAGATTATTATTGTTGAGTTTTGTATGAATATGAGTGGCTAAAACATCCATTATTCTGGGGTTGTGATGTAGCCATAAATATTGTGGTTTGAAACTAACTTGATCTTGATTATAATTCATTCGTATATGGTTGTTTCTTTAATTCTATGTTTAATTGCTTAATTGTTTGGCCAGCAGTTAAGTTCTATTTACTATCTATGCTATGCTTGGAAAAGCCATGTCTAGATTAGAGAAGAATTAAAGAGAGCATGATCTTAACCCTCAAGGGGAGCGGATTTGTGGTTAGGATAGGAATATACCTAATCACCTTGCTTAATTAAATGTCGTGATTTTACTGCATTTTTAATAGATTGATTTCATAGGAATATAGACGTTGATCTATTGAGAATAGGTGATTAGTACTTCGGGAGAAGGCTATGAGAGCATTTATCGACTAATTAACAACCATGAGTGAATTATATGAAAGGGATAGTTAGTTAAAACACAATACAATTGGTGAATAAATCACAACCCTGGAATATTTGTCTCTATTAATTGCACACAACAATCAACTTGATACTTGATAATTTTAGTTGTTATTTAAGATTATAATTAGCATAATTAAACATCTTGAATTCGAATTTGGCTTGACGGAATAACAATATTGGTGTATTAGTGAGTAGTAGATATAAGTTTCTGTGGGTTCGACACTCAACTTATCACTTTATTACTTGTACGACCACGTATACTTGAGTGTGCGTTTGGGACCAACAAGCAACGGTGCTAAATTTATAAGAGAAGCAAAAATTAATAATATGGGGTAAAACACTTAAGTCAAAGTGTCAAACGATTAAAATAATTATCTTGAGTTCTTATTAATGAACCATTTGGTGGAAAATTAATAGTTTGGGACGTGATTTCTGTTAAGTACTACCAATAGTTCCAAAATCGACAAAAACAGAGACTGTAAAAGCTAGCTTGCCAAAGTTATACTTCTGCCTCAAATGAAAAAGATTCAACTGACAAGAAATATAAAGTGAGAACATATCCAGTATTCAGTGTCTTCTTGCTTCATATTAGAAATGAAGAAAAGCATCCAATAAAAGATGATTTGATTTTTTCTGAACACCTGTTTAACAATCCCAATGGTAATAGTAGTGCATTTAATAAGAGAAATATTTCAATCACTAGATTAAAACGCAATTTGTGCAAATCACACGATAGAATTAAGAAGATATCTTATCTAGCATAAATGAATATGTTGATCAACTAAATAAAAGATTAATTGCAAAATTTAATAATAAAAATAAAATATTTTTCAGTTTTTGGCTTAGCAGAAAATGATATCAATAATTACTACTAAGAAGAATACTCAAATACTTTAATACCAAATGACCGTCTACAATACATGTTTGTTGTCAAGTTTATTGTCTGTTACGTATGTTAGTATCACTATATATATATAATAGACTAAGTTAAAATTGATCTTCCGTTGTATATGGGTTAATTTAAAAAAAAATATGTCCGTCATGCTACTGAAAAACTTAGAAACACCGAATAGTTTATTTAATAGCACACAGATGGTATATAGAAGTTTTGACAATAACGTCATACATGCAAAAATTATGATACTGGTCAATGTGCTTCTAAGTATATTCTTATCCCTGAATTCAACTTTCATCTTCCGAAACTAAGATATGTCCTTTTAAATTTGTGTGAAAATAATTTTTAGTATGCTTGTGTTTTGCAAATATAACATATAAGCACAAGGACAAACATCCTAAACATTGAACTATTTTTACCGCAATATGTTTACTTGCACGAACAACTGTATATTGCACTTTCAAGAGGGATATCGAGATCGACAACAAGAGTTTTGATTAAGACAGAGCAACCAAAGCATTACGAGGAAATATACACAAAAATAATATTGTCCACAAAGAAGTGTTCGTGAAAATACCATCACATTAAATACTATTAAACTATGATACATAATTATCTAACTAACATGATAAAATTGATCATTTGTGTAAGCTTTGATGATGTCCTTTTATTTTAAAATTTATGTATTATGCTAATGTAATAATATTTTTCTGTATTTAAATAATTATTGTATTGTTATACATGAAATTTCTCTTATTAATTATTTTTTGTTCCTTCATATAAATAAATAAATAATCACGTGTCATTATTAACGTGCAACGCACGTTTATAGATACTATTTATATTAAAGGCACGAAGGCACTAAACGAAATATCGTCCGCCTTTTTTACCCTTAAAAAATAGCTTTCATATTAGATAAAATTGTAATTTAAGTCATTTTCCTAATATTTAGGACCTTGAAATTACCTAAAACCTTTGCCTATAATATCTTTCCTTATTATATTAGATACGAAGTCCTACTATTTAAGAGTTTAAAATCTATCAATATTTTACCTTATATAAAATGTGATATTTGAAAATAAATCCACATATGTAACATGTAGGATGTTTAATGTGATTAGCAAATAATTTATATGAAATCATCAGTTCATCACGAAGCACTATAAAGAAGATATAAAATTCATTCAAAACACTAGGCACGTAAAATTGTCTCAACAATAACAATTAATTACACTTTTTAAAGACTTATTTTTATCATACAAAATAAATAGTTCATGTACAATTAAAGTCATATCTAATCACATAAAACTGCACAAGCCTGATTGTGTGTATATCTATTCTATATATTATATTAAAAGTACGAACGCCCTATCGAAATATTGTTTGCCTTTTTTATCCTTTAAAAATAATTTCTACATTAGACAAAATAATTATTTTACTAATTTTCCTAATATGTAGGATTTTGAAATTAATTTAAACTTTGCCTATTAAAAATTTCCTTGTAACTTGATCTATGTAAAACTCCTACAAATATTTAGGAACTTAATTGGCCTAACCGAGAATTTTTTATCATTAATACTTCTAATATGGTATCCAAATCAGTCTAGAACTCTCTTACCTCTTGTGATGACCCAAAAGTCATCTTCTGTTTTAGAATTCGAACCCGTATTTCGAGATCTTAAAAATTTCATTTTCTTATCTCTCCTCGATTTGTGTGCACAATCCGAACGCAATTCCGAAAAACCTTTATGTGAAAATTTGAAAAAAAATAATAACTTTTGCCTTTAAGAGTTAATTTTTAGTTGACTTCGGTCAATATTTTAAGTAAACGGACCCGGACTCGTATTTCGACGGTATCGAAGGGTCCGTAGTAAAATATGGGACCTGAATGTATGCCCGGAATCGAATTCCGAGGTCCCTAGCCCGAGAAATGAATTTTTGATAAAAATTGTTAAACTGAAATTCCAAAGGTTTTGATAAATTAGTAAATGATTGATCTCGTTAGTATAGGGACCATATTTTGGTTTCGGAGCCCCGTACATGTTTAATATGATAATTACATCATGTCTATGAAATTTGATAAAAAAAACGGAGTTTATTTGACATGATTCGGACATGTGGTTGAGAAAATAGAAGTTTTAAAACTATCTTGAAAATTTCATGTGTTTTGGTGTTGAATTCGTAGTTTCAGGTTTTTTTTGGCGATTTGATTGCGCAAGTAAGTCCATATGATCTGTTAAGACTTAGGTTCGTATTTGGTTTGGAGCCCCAAGGGCTCGGATGAGTTTCTGATAGGCTACGGGATGTCTAGACTTAGGAAAAGACCTGGTGTTGGATAGTTGCAGAGATTGTAGGTCTCAGCTCTCAGGAGTGCGGCCGCGGAGTAAAATTCGTGGACCGCGGGTTGGAGAACGCGGCTGCGGTGAGGGGCTTCACGGACGCGGTAGGGTAAGGTTTAGTTTTGCGGCCGCACCCATAATTTTGCGGACCGCGGTAGAGCTTCGCGGCCGCACTCGAAATTTAGCAGACCGCATAGTGAGGATCCGGGGATACTATATAAATGGGACTTTTCACCCATTTTTCACTTTTTCAAGACCTTAAAGCATAAGAGGCGATTTTTCAAATACATTTTCTTCCCCAAATCATAAGTAAGTGATTCTTAACTTATTCTTTCACTCTTTTATTTCTTTTCACAAAATTTCATCTTAGAACCTAGGGTTTTCGTGGTAGAATTGGGGATTCTTGAGTAGAACTTACAAATTTTAAAATTTGGGAATTTAGACCTCAAATTGAGGTCGGATTCCAAAATCAATTATATATCCGGACTCGGGGTAAATGGGTAATTATGTTTTAGTCCGAATTTCGGGTTTTGACCAAGCGGACCCGGAGTCGATTTTTGACTTTTTGGGGAAAATATTGGGAAACCTATAATTATGCATTGAAATTAACTTCTTTAGCGGTAATTGATGTTATTGAGTTGATTATGACTAGATACAAGTGGAGTGATGGTGGAGTCGAGAGGTAAAGCGGTAGTTGAGCTTTGAATTGCCCGTTGGCTTGAGGTATGTGTTTGGTCTTTTAAATCAAGGGATTAGGGATCCCCGACTTAATTGCTATGTGAAATTTCGTGTTTGTGGCGTATAGGTGTGGTGACGAGTACCTATGCGCCGCCAAATTATCTGTTTAGTCTCTTCCCTTCCACCGTTTCCTAACATATTGCTTTCCTGTCTTAATTGTTACCTGCTTATTGAAGCTTTCATGTCTAATTGCTCCTTGTTAAATGTTGTTTTCCCTATTGAAGGTATTAATTGTTCCGTAATTTTATTGTATTACATTGTTGGTTTCAATTGGTATATTGGTGCTTCATGGTACACTTTGGTTGGTCTCGTTGTGTAGTATTAACTGATGAAGTTTCATAACCGTATAGATCTTTAAGTAAATGGACCCGGAACCGTATTTTGACGGTCCCAAAGTGTCTGTAGTGAAATATGGGATCTAGATGTATGCCCGGAATCGAATTCCGAGGTCCCTAGCCCGAAAAATAAATTTTTGATAAAAATTATTAAACTAAAATTCCAAAGGTTTTGAGAAATTAGTAAATGATTGATCTCATTAGTATCAGGCTCGTATTTTGGTTCCGGAGCCCGGTACAGGCTTAATATGATAATTACATCATGTTTGTAAAATTTGGTGAAAACGGAGTTTATTTGACGTGATTCGGACATATGGTTGAGAAAATAGAAGTTTTGAAACTATCTTGAAAATTTCATATGTTTTGGTGTGGAATTTGTAGTTCTAGGTGTTATTTTGGCGAGTTGATCGCGCGAGCAAGTTCGTATGATATGTTAAGACTTAGGTGCATGTTTGGTTTGGAGCCTCGAGGGCTCGGGCAAGATTCGGATAGGCTACGGGATGTCTAGACTTAGGAAAAGACCTGGTGTTGGATAGTTGTAGAGATTGTAGTTCTCGGCTCTCAGGAGTGCGGCCGTGGAGTGGAATTCGCAGACCACGGGTTGGAGAATGCGGCCGCGGAGGAGGGGGGCTTCGTGGATGCGGTAGGGTAAGGCTCAGTTTCACGGCCGCACCTATAATTTTGCGGATCGAGGTGGAGGTTCGCAACCGCGCCCAAAATTTAGCGGACCGCGTAGTGAGGATCTGGGGGTACTACATAAACGGGACTTTTTACCCATTTTTCACTTTCTTAAAACCCTAAAGCATAAAAGGCGATTTTTTAAATATATTTTCTTCCCCAATTCATAAGTAAGTGATTCTTAACTTATTTCTTTTACTCTTTTACTTCTTTTCACAAGATTTCATCTTAGAATCTTGGGTTTTCATGGTAGAATTGGAAATTTTTGGGTAAAACTTAGGAATTTCAAAATTTGGGATTTAGACCTCAAATTAAGGTCGGATCCAAAACCAATTGTATATCAGGGCTCGAGGGTGAATGGGTAATCGGGTTTTGGTCCGAATTTTGGATTTTGACCAAGCGAGCCCGGGGTCGGTTTTTGACTTTTTGGGAAAAATATTGAAAAACCTATAATTATGCATTGAAATTGATTTCTTTAGCGGTAATTGGTGTTATTGAGTTGATTATGACTAGATACAAGTGGAGTGGTGTTGGAGTTGAGAGGTAAAGCGGTAGTTGAGCTTTGAATTGCCCGTTGGCTTAAGGCAAGTATTTGATTTTGACTCGAGGGATTAGTGATCCCCGACTTAATTTCTATGTAAAATTCCATGTGTGCGGCGTATAGGTGTGGTGACAAGTACTTATGCGCCACCAAATTATCTGTTTAGCCTATTCCCTTCCCTGTTTCCTAACATATTGCTTTCTTGTCTTAACTTCTACCTACTTATTGATGCTTCTATGTCTAAATGCTCCTTGTTAAATGTTGTTTTCCTTATTGAATATATTAATTATGTTGTAGTTTCATTGTATTACATTGTTGATTTGAATTGGCTTATCGGTGCTTCATGGTACACTTTGGTTGGTCTCGTTGTGTTGTATTAACTGATGAAGTTTCATAACTGTATAGATCTCTCGTTGTTTGGTTTGAGGTATAAATGTTGTGGAAGGTTTTGAGCCAAACTGTGAAATACTTGTTCTTAATTTGTGATTTGTACCTATATGGTGGGATCGGGTTGCACGTTGCAATAGGAGGAATAAGGGTGAAATGTGATTGTCTGGAGGGATTGGGTTGCGCGCCACAACAAGGAGCAATAAGGGTGGACATGTAGGATTGGATTGCACGCCGCAACAGGAGAAATTAGGGTGATATATTGATGAGTAATAAGGGTGGACTGGTCGGATCGGATTGCACGCCGCAACAAGGAGCAATAAGGGTGAATGTTCATATTGTTATTGACAATATTGTGGGATCAAGATGCACGCTACATCAGTGGTTGGTTATGTATTATTCTTCTGTTGTGATTCATTATTGTGGTATTGAAACTCTCTTAAGGATTGGTTATAGTTGAGTATTGATAGAATGATTGGGTTCCATATTTATTTAATGCAAATTACTGTCCCATTTTGTTCCGTATTTCCTTTTTGCCTTATTATAAACTGTTGCAGGATATATTGTTTATGCCCCGTTGTAGCCTCGTCACTACTTCGTTGAGGTTAGGCCGGGCACTTATCAATATACGGGGTCGGTTGTACTGATACTGCACTCTGCACTTTCTGTGCAGATTTTGGAGCTAATTGTGGTTGATCGAGAGGTCGGTTGCAAGCATTCACCAACGAGACTCAAGGTAGTCCTGCAGGTATCCGCAGGCCCTGGCGTCCCCTCCTATGTTTACTTCATTTCTATTTTACTTTTTTCGAGATAGATGTATTTCCTTTCAAACCCATATTTGTAGTTATTCATAGAATGTTCGTGAGCTATGACACCAATTTCTGGGTGGTAACTGTTTCGGATTGGTTGATAGTATAAGTTTAACTAGTTAAATACGTACTTCCGCTTTTATTTCTGTTAGATCAGCTTTTGTTAATCTTAATTATGAAAATATAAAGGAAAAAGGTGATTATAACTCTAATGCTAGCTTGCCTAGTGAGTGCGATGGCGCCATCGCGTTCCCGACGGTAAAAAATTCGTGTCGTGATACCTCTAATAAGTAGAAGTACTTCTAATAAACACATACTTTTTCTCTCTTCTCCGATCTCTCTTTGCACTTCTTTTGTGTATCCTTTTCTTTCTTATAGCCGTTTTATGAGATAAACTTTTAGTGTTGCCCCCCACTATATAGTTATTGATTTCAGTTGTTGGAATATAATTCAAAATCCATAAATAATTAATGGTGACATTGAGTTTTACTTTGTAGAAGAGAATTAAATTCTTGTGTTAGTAAAATTGGTTAGTAATTAATGATGCCTTATTTTTACTCTATAGTAGAGATGCATGCAATTTTATTTTTGAATTTTGGGATCAAATTGTAATGCAGTCATATGTTGATTTCATAAGTATTTCCAAACCAACAGCTATTAGTTGCAAAGTTGTCTATGTAAGACTTGCTTAAGTATTACCATTGCTAACACGGGACAGACTTGCACGTTCATATTAAATTATGCATCTTTACAGGTCCAGAAGACACTCAATTATTTTGAATTCAACTATTGCGTTAATATAATAAATCAATATTCTATCTTCTTTAACGTACATTGCCGTTTTACATAAAAAAAAATTCTTGTATACAATTTTAATTGATTAACATGGTATATACGTGCAACGCACGTACTCTAAAACTAGTATATATATATACACACGCATATTCGTATGAATCAGTGTTAGAACAGGAATTCTAATAAGGGGACTCAGAATGCAAGAACGATAGAAATACCAATAAAGAGATCCAAAATAATGCAAGAATGCAACAACTAAAATACGAACATAAGACCTAAAATAATTTTTGAATTGCTTTTACCATTATAGTGAATGCATTCGTATCATCGGGATTCAACAATTTATATATACGCAAAAATTAGTTTAATATTTGTATAGTATAATATTTCGATAAACACACGTCTGAATGCAATTAGATAAAAGCTTTTGGAGTTCATGATTAGTTATTTGAAAAGATTTTAAGCTACGTTAATTATCATTTGAGTGGAGTTAACCCTCACATAACTAGTTAATTATATCTTACAATACCCGTGCAACACTTTTTAACATCAATAATGAAGCCAAATCCACACCTGACTAATATGTTTGTCTCTCCTCCCCCCCCCCCCCCCCCTTT
The DNA here is from genome assembly GCA_026770625.1 of Nicotiana glauca. Classification (NCBI taxonomy): domain Eukaryota; kingdom Viridiplantae; phylum Streptophyta; class Magnoliopsida; order Solanales; family Solanaceae; genus Nicotiana; species Nicotiana glauca. Next base: position 80,448 of record MU782787.1, on the reverse strand, counting down.
TTTTTTTTTTTTGTCTTAACTTAATAAATTTAATACTACGTTAATATAACAATCCAAGCTTTGTTAATTTTAGTTCTATGATTTGCATCTATCTACAACTAATAAAACAACAATTTTTTTATTTTTTTTGCCGAGAGAACTAAAAATATACTTTTTCTTATCTCATGATATATTTTTTGAGTCACATTCATACAAGTCAAATAAAGCATCTTTTGGAAGTACTTTGGTGTCTCAAACATGAGTCAACATCTACAAAACACTGCATCATTTGATAGAAAAAAACAGGAAAAGGGACTATATAAAGAAAAGAGAAAACAACAACCCAATATAATCTCACTTAGTGGGGTTTGGGGAGGGTAATGTGTACGCAAATCTTAGCCCTATCCTGGGGTAGAGAGACTGTTTCCAAATAGACCCCCGACATTCTTCCCTCCAAGAACTTCTCACCTTGCTCTTGGGGAGACTCAAACTCACAACCTTTTGATTTGAAAGTAGATGTTGCTTACCATCACAACAACCTCAAAAGAGAAAGAATTTTCAAAATGAGTACTTAGTCTCAAACTAACATAATTAATATTTAATATCTCATTGATAAATACTTTACATTTCAAGAGTACAATGTTCGATCCATGTCATTTAATTTCCTCTCTCATTTCTCAATTCCTAATGGTCCTACTCCAAAAGGACTACACTTAAAATGAGCAGTCTGATGCATAAGATATCCTACGTTCACGCAGGATCCGGAAAGAACTGCACCTCAAGTGATGTGATGTAGATGCATTAGCAAAATAAGGTTAGGTAAGTTTTTGCTCGGATAGTTTGCTAGTACGAAAATATACTGTACGCTTAATCAGAAGTTTTGAGTTCTACCCATTAGAAAAGAGAAACTTTTTATAAGGAGCGCTTTTCTTTTTACTAGATCTTACGCAACGCAAATTTGAATTAATTGGTCTAGACCAACTTTAACTTGGTTATAAAAAACTAAGACAATATATACTAACAAAGCTCTCTAAGTTTATTAATAATTATGTGTACCTCTGTTCTACTAATAACAACAATAATATACCTAGTTTATTCTTACAGTATGAGGTTTGGATCTCAGACTCTACCACTAATGCCAATTAAATCTAGGCAGTCACATTTTGTGTTAATGCAAATGTAATAACTAAAATATTTCCTTTTAAGCAAAAAAATAATATATAAACAATTTTGTTTTGGAGCTCATTTAATTTGGCATTGTTTGGCTTTGAAATCTTCCAAACATAAGAAAGAAAAGGAAGACAAGAATTGAAGGATTATGCTTTGTAATAGGGGGAAGTTTGAGAATAGTACCAAAACCATGGATTGTGCTATTTTTGGCATATACCCTAATAGATCCGGATCTATCCTTTTCTTGGGAGGTGCCAAAATGTCAAAAGAATATAGACAAAATAGACAAAAACATTAATAATAATAAATAAATAAGCAGTAGTTCCGTGAACGAAGCATGTCACGTTTACGTAGGATTCGAAGAAAGACCACACATCAAGAAAATATGATATATGAAAATATTAGTGATTAATTTTACGACTCAAACAAACGAAAACAACATTACCGCTACTTTAAGATTTTCCTTCGAAAACATTAATAATAGTAATAATAATTTAAAGGGAAAAAATTAAAAGAGAGATAAAAGGAGAAATCATAAATGCTTCTGTTGGATAGGCATTTATAATTTTACCCTTTAAAATAGAAAAATTGGCCCCATTTGTTGGATTTATTGTTTGTCCTTTTATGGAATTTTGTTTTGACAAAAGCTACACGCATATTCCTCAAGCCTTGGAATTATACCAATCTTCGTACATAAATCTGCGGAAGCAAATTAAAATCAATCGACTCGGCTTCTGCCAGAGTTGGATTTCTTCTCGCTTTTGAGCCAATTATAGCAGCTACATATATTTTTAAAAACATTAAACACATTTAAATAGTAGTAAAATATTTTATTTAGATCTCAATATTGAACGATTAAAACTGTTTTTTAAAGAATCCCGTAATAAAATCTGTAAAGTTATTATACATTTGTTTCACGTATTTTTGGGATGAAAGAATTAGTTTAGAGCACCTTATCTTATTATTGTTATTATCTTCAATTTAAGTATTACTCTTATTTCCTTTGATTTGTTTATCTTACCATTTTTTCTACCAATACTTTCTCTTTTTCATTATTTTCGTCATAACGTCTTTACTCTTGTATTTTTAAACCTGTTGAGACGAGAACCAATATAAAATAGTTTCTCTACTCCACACATAAGGTCTACACACTACTTTTGTAGATTATTCTCATTATTTTCAAGAAGACAAAAGCAACTCCTTTTAAATGAAAAAGGCTTAGTATATAAGTTACTATTCGACTTGTAATTAAGAGGCCGTTTAGACATATAAATTTTTTTTTTCCAAAATATTTTTTGAAAACAATATTTGGTTATCCATATCTTACCAATTTTTTCAATTTAATTTGAAAATGCATTTTCACTAGTTCTTAATATTTTAGAAAGAATTACAAGAAAATGTACATGACTTCACACCATAATAAAAAATGGCTCATGTTTTTAAATTTTACCCCACCTAACCCACATTGTACATATTTTGAAAGCACTTGCAAATTCAAAATATGTGTTTTTACAACCATTGCTTCTAAAAGTTATGAAGTTAATTCTTTGTTCTCACAACTATTGTTTTCACTCTTTATTTTCTCACACCTTTTACATATGCTTCAAAGGGCCGTGTTTTTTTTGCTTCTCCTCCTGTGTCACTTGCTTGCAATGAAAGAAAATTGAAGAGTAGAAGTCCACCATTGAAGACCATTCAAAGCTTTGCTTTTGAAAATAGGTTTTTTGAATTTTTTAGTTGTTTGGATTGGTATTGTTTTAATTGATTGAAAATATCAAAAGATGTTCAAAATTTAAATTTGAAGTGATTTGGAGTAGATTTGAGCAAGATTTGAGTTAAATTTCAGAAAAGACGCAAGGAAGAAGACGAATTTAGCTTTTTGTATAATTATGAATAATCTTGTATAATAGTATATATGAGTATAGAAACACAACTTATACGCTTTTATACACATTTATACAAGCGTCTGTAGACGAACTTCTTCCACAATTTTCAGTTGCAATTCTTGTTCAAAACCAGTCCAAATCTCCATTAAATGACTTCAAATTTTATTTTACAACCTCCTTATACTATTTCTAATAAGTCTAAATAACACTCGTTCTAAATTTTTCACAAAATCAAATTCGAAATTTAAACACACATATTTAAGCTTGTTAAAAATCTAATTTTTACCACCCAAATAAATTTAGTTGTTGAATTAATGTTTGAGTCACAATTACTGATTCAGAAATTAATTTAAAAGTTTGAGGAATCTTTTTTAAAACTTAAATAGTAATTTTGAGAACATTGGAGTTGGATGTTGAATCTTAAGCCTATTATTTATGGGCTAGTTGGTTATAAATTGAAATACGGACTATAAAATTGAAAAGTATGGAGCCTAATTGTTCTAATGTAAAAATTTCCATGTGAAATATGTTCAATTATTAACCTACAACTACCCACGTGTTTCCCCTCGACTATCAGATGAAGCTACTCCAGAGGATAATGAACCATTTTCTTGCGACGACTACCATGTTTCTAAATAATAGCATGCTTGATTGTTTATTTCAAGTAGTATAATTAAATTGGTACGGTTTTGATATTTTTTACAAGTTATGGCGTATAAATCATATTTCATGATTTTGCAAAAAAAAAAGACATTCAAATATGTTGCAAAAACTATAACCAAACACAACGCCATCTTCAATTCAAATTTAGTGAAATTCCAAATTTGAAAATATATTTTGGAATTCATGGCCAAACGCCTACTAAATTTCTTTGATACACTCCTCTTTGAAGAGGGGTTGCTCTGATGATAAGCAATATCCACTTCCAACCAAGAGGTTGTGAGTTCGAGTCTCCCCAAGAGGAAGGTGGGAAGTTCTTGGAGGGAAGGATGCCGAGGGTCTATTTGAAAACAGCCTCTCTACCCCCAGGGTAGGGGTAATATCTGCGTACACACTACCCTCCTCAGACCCCACTAAGTGGGATTACACTAGGTTGTTGTTATTGTACTCCTCTTTCACGTGAAATATTTTACACAATGAAGGCGCATATAACCAAAGTAGCACTTACTATCGGAGCGAAGCTGTCACGACCCAAACCCACACTGGTCGTGATGACGCCTCTCGTGAAGACAAGGCCAGCCAACTAACCCAATTCACTTCCTTTTAAAATTATTTAAACATAAATGAATAAAGTGTTACAGCTTAACAGCAATAATAATCAGGACTACAACCCCACACAACGCGATCGGGGTGTCACAAGTCACGAGCATCTAAGAAGTAGGAACACTACTATAGGGCCAATATTATATATACACAAAGTAAAATCTGGAAGTTAAAGATGAAGTGCGGTGCCGCGAACGCTGGCGGTCACCTTGCTCAACTACCTTAGTAAGACCTTCGGTCCGCTAATAATCCGCTACCGGGTGAGCAATACCTGCAACTGCACGCGAGGTGCAGGGAGTAAAGTGAGTACTTCCAACTCAGTGGAAATAAGAGCGAATAATATCTGAGCGATAAGAAAACACGTATGAGCACTCCAAAATGCTATAACAGATAGTACAACCCTTTGAGAAAAATAGTGAAACCGTAACACCGAGAAAATCCTTTATAAAATCTCAAGCTCAGTTAAAAATCTCTTTTGAAAATATGCCCCTTTCAACAGTTGCGAAAATAATTTCAACAAGTAGGAAATAATCAGAAATCTGCCTCCCGGGCTCAGTATCAACTTCTCAGTACAGTATCAGCCCCGCGGGCTCACTCCCAACTCACAAAGTATAACATCAGCCTCTCGTGCTCAGCACTCCTTAACATGTAACACCAGGGTATCTGGTCAACAAGGCAAGTAATAACATGTATGCCAATGATATGTGAGTGCTAAAAAAAATTATGTCACGTAGTACAAACAGGAATGAATGCATGAATGCAATGCAATGCACATGACCTGAAAATTTACAGACACATCCAAAATCACCTAGCGGAGCTACTGCAACTCTCTGAATTCCATTCCGACCCTCGGATCAAAATCTCACCTATCAACCGGAATTCGCCAAAATTCAAACTTCGCCAATTCAAGCCTATTTCTACACCGGACCTCCAAAATCAATTCCGATCACACTCCTAAGTCACAAATCATCCCCCGAAGCTAACCAAATCACCGGAATTCACATCCGATCCCTCTAACCACATAGTCAACTTCCGATTGACTTTTCTAAAACAAACTTTCTTCTAAGAGACTAAGTGTCTCATTTCCAACTTAAACCAACTCAATTCTATCCGATTCATTCAAATACTGATATTGAAGTATAGAACAACATAATAGGGGAAAAACGGGGCGGTAACTCACGTGACAATGGGCCGGGTCGTCACAAAAGCTGTATGTTTTAAAGGTGGTCAACTAATGATCCTTAGAAAGAAAATTACAGTATGTATATAGCTAAAATATTAGATTGTAGATATATATACGTATATTAAAATTTTTTATCGGAGAATTTTTTTTATTTTTTAAAATTTGAACACTTTTTAAAAAGTTCCATTTAGGGTCCAATTCCGGATAAACGTTCCCTACCAAATATTTTTTCATATTTATAATTTGGTCCGGAGACCTTTGATTAGAAAAAATCAGTCTCAGTGATCCCCTGCAGCAACAGTTAATATTTTATGCCAAGCTAAGATCAAATTGGTGTACGAACGCCAACCCTTTCCTTCTCTGTCTACTCACTAGCTCCAGCTATTCTCTGGCCGCCACGTCAGGGTGGCTAAAAAACGCGGTAAAATCCCAGCGGGCCCCACCAACGACCAACTTGTAGAAACGAAAAGGAATAAACCCAGAGATATCCTCTTATAGAAAAAAGAAATAAAGCACCATAAAAAGAATATTCCCAACTGTACCCAGCACCTCACTAATATATTCTCTCTCCTCTTTCACTCACTCACACTCTCTCTCACGCACACACACACTTCACCTTTATAACCACCATTCAATCCCTCCAACTTCTCCTCATTTCCTCTCAAATTCCCAATTCTGTGATTATTTTCTCTCAAATTCCCACTATTTCGAATTTGGAATCACTTTTTATTGATTATTCCTCTCAAATTCCCACTTACTTTATTTCGAATCATTATTTTCTCTCAAATTTTCACACCAACATTACATTTTTGTGTGTATTCGATTTTCTCTATCGAAAGCTATGAAGTTCGGGAAAAGTTTAAGCAATCAAATAGAAGAAACTTTACCGGAATGGAGGGACAAGTTTTTGTCTTATAAGGATTTGAAGAAAAAGCTTAAGCTGATTGAGCCGAAGAAATCGGCGGCGGCGGCGGCAGCGGTTGATGAAGATGTTAGGGTTGCTAAGAAGATGAAATTAGCTGCAGGAGATTTTGATAGCTCACAAAAGGTGCCAATGACTGAAGCTGAAGTTGATTTTGTGAATTTGTTGGAAGATGAGCTTGAGAAATTCAATTCGTTCTTCGTTGAGAAGGAAGAAGAGTATATCATTACGTTAAAGGTAAACTTTTTTTCCTGATGCCTTGTGAAATTTTTATTTTATATTTAGGATTTCTGAAACTGAAAACTTGTTTGTGCAAAAGGAAAATAAAATACTGAGAATTATTTGCCATTAAATGTACTAATCAGAAAATCAAACACAGTGACGTGACAAAGCATATAATAATAGTAGCGTAATTAACAGGGACGTATTTTTAGTGTAACTTCAAGTGAGCCCATTAGTAATTTAGTGAATATTTATAAATATTTTTTTTGAATTCTATTCTTGTTGTATATTAATTCGAGGTCACTTTAGGAACTCATTAAGTTTAAATCTGGATCTTTTAGTTCCAGTATTTTTATTATGATTATGTTTTAGTATTCTATTTTACACGTCACAGCAATTAGGAAAGGTATAGCTGTTGGAATAATGGTATGTTTTGCTATTTGAGCCCTTGTTGTTAGTAAAATTGGTGAATTAAGCAAAGGCACGAAAGCTGTCTTGGTAATTAATGAACAAGCATAAAGGGAAAACCCCCATAGATCAATGAAATAATGTAATTCAACTTGTAAATAGAGACGAGACAGCTGTGAAAAGTATACTGGTTTGTTGGATTGATATAGCTGGGTGCTTAATTTTAGCCGTCGCATAATTGAAGTTCAACGAAGATATAACTGTTCTCTTAGTCAAAAGGTCCCCTGTCCTCACCCAATTGAGTGTATATGATTTATGCAAGCTTCAACCGCTCTGTTAGTTATTTGTAAGTTGTTTTTCAGGTTTAAGCTATCATGTGTGAGTTTGAAATAGCAGGGTGAAACAAAAGTTTTGCTCTGCGTCCATGATTTGATTGTAGAGATATAGTTCAGACTAATAATTGATTCTGCAAGGCTTGTTAAGTTTGGATCTTGTATTTGACATGTTCTGTAAATTGGTAACAGGAGTTGCAAGATAGAGTTGCAAAGGCCAAGCATCGTAACGATGAGATTATAAAGATTCGCAGGGAGATAGTAGACTTCCATGGGGAGATGGTTTTGCTGGAAAATTACAGTGCCCTCAACTATACTGGTAAATTCATTTCTCTTCTTTCGAATCTCTCTGAAGCTTAATTTATTATCAGAATTGCATAAGAGGTGATGTTTGCTGTATATTTGTATCTACACTCATTATCTGATTGTTGTGCACTGAATCTGTGGTGTCTGCTAAACTAGAATTGGTGTAGGAACACCTTGAGACATGATATAAGTCACTTGCGTAATCTCATTGTTAGCGACGAATAGTGGCCAATGTATCTTTAGGTAACGGGTTCATCACATATTTTTCAGTATGAAGTGTGTGTGTGTGTATGTGTGTGAAACCCCACTAAACTCTCAACCGATATTAGATCTGCACCCATAATTTTAGAAGTACAAGGAGTTCAAAGCTAAGAAACTTAAGGGTCGAACCAATCAAGTTTAAATCTTGGATCTGCTTCGGATGATGAAGCCAATCTGATCTATTTCTATTTTTTTTATAGGGCTCGTGAAGATACTCAAGAAGTATGACAAAAGGACCGGTGCTCTTCTTCGCTTGCCCTTCATTCAGAAGGTCTTGCAACAGCCCTTCTACACGACTGATTTGCTTTACAAGCTTGTGAAGGAATGTGAGAATTTAATTGATCATCTATTCCCTGTCATTGATGCCCGATGTATGACTGATGAAGCTGATGGAAATGAACCTTCGACTAGTGGCGATGGTCTACTTAGAGCCCCAAAGGAGCTGACAGAGATAGAGTATATCGAAAGTTTATACATGAAGAGCACCATATCTGCTTTAAGATCTTTAAAAGAAATTAGAAGCAAGAGCTCAACGGTCAGTGTTTTCTCATTGCCCCCGTTGCAAATTAGTGGACCAGAAGATACTTGGAAAAAAGTTCAAATCTTAGAACAAGTAGCAAAATAATCTAACTATATAGGGACAGTTGTTTCGGCCCCCTTAAATGTTTTCTCTTATTTACCAGTATTATTTTTCCTTTTCGGGTATGATGAATGCATATGTTATGCAATGTATTAGATACTAATTTAACACATGTAAAATGCACAAATTTAATCTCAAAGAGTGTTTGATGAACTCTTCTGGTTGTTCTATTGTACTGGTATATGTGTTATTGCCTTCAGTTTCTGCTATGCACACATTCTTGAATACAATCTACTTCAGAGATAAAGCAATTTTGCCTGTTCGACTATGAGCAAACTCATAGTTGCTTCAATTGCATATCAATCTGTTGAGCGACAACCACTTGGCACCCTTAGATTACTAAGGCCGACTTTTGTCCTTGCTCAACGGGTGGCTCTTGTAGTCAAGATCCCTTCTGTCTTTTGTACTTGAGAGCCAAGCTCCGTTTGATAGCAGCTACAGCCTACCGGTAACCGACCAATCGTCCATAAAATAGATTCGTAACCTGAAAAATAAGGCAAGTTTTGCCACAAAGTTGAAATACGCTACTAGGGTAAAAGTTCTTTACACTGAGAAGTTTTATTTTGTGTCTCGTACAACTGACTGACATTAGTTGTATGAGACTTCTTTTTGTCTCACAAATTTGTGGACCACAATCTTACACTTTCGGGTCCATAGAAATTTCGGTCTACAAAATTATGAGACAAAAAAGTTGTCTCATACAACTAATATCAGTTGTATGAGACACAAAATAAAAGTTTCCCTCTTAAACAAACAACTTAATTAATGTTAGAAAAAAATGGTTTAAATATCTCAAAAACAAGTGTTTAAAAATTATCTAGGTTCAATGTTTTAATACTCCTATTATATTAAAGGATTTTTATTACACTGATCATTTTGAATATTCTTTTAATATTTGAAACAACTAATTTGATAAGCTTGAATCCAATCTTTGACAGATAAAATCTGATTATAGAATGGTAATAACTTATACGTTACTTTTGATGCATCAGTCCTTAAGGTTATAATTTTTAACCTTTTTTTAGCCTTAATGGTTTTTATCTTTAACGTATGGTAATAAACTTTGAAAATCCTCTATGGCTTGGAAGTTTTGTATCGGATAGTGCAGTTTTGTTTTGACTATATATACTGCTTTGTTTTCATCTTTTAAAGGTAATGAAAAAAGTAAAAAACTTTTTTGGGTTATTTTTGTTAATTTTTATTGTTTCTACTCCTAATTTATACTAGAAGAGCTTGTTAAATTTTGAAGGATATGCCTAATTTTATTTATCATATTGTGGACGAAATATTCTTAAGAACAGTATCGTTGACATGCCTCAAACTAAATCTTATTCCCCATAATCCAATAGTTTTACAACAATTAACACTGTACTAATTGGAACAACAAAAGGTGGAATTGGAAAGAAAAAGAAATAAAGGACTTCTTGTTTTTCTAAGACAGTTAAGTATGCTATAAAAAAATTCAATTTGTCACTGGTTCAATATTTGTTGGGAAGCGCGTCAGTCTAATCTAATAGAAGGGAAAAAATATTTAGAAAAGAAAAATAATAAATCACACATAACAAGACAAAACAAGACAAGACAAAAATTATGTGGTTCGACATATTTTGCTTACTCCATGATCACACAAAGAACAACTCTTTATTAGTTGAAAAGAAAAAATAAGTTGAGGGATGATTTAAAATTTAGGAAGGGGATGTGTATTTATAACCAGAATGTCTACTGAAGGAAAATTATTCTTTCACATTTGAAGCTTGCTAACTTTGACTTTTCCTTTCTTTTTAAGTTTTCTTTATTTCTCATTCTTGCTTTTTCTCTTTGTCTTCTTTTACATCTTTTGTCTTCTTTCTTTTATTTCTTTCGCAATTGGGTTTGTATCTCTTACAGTTTTCCTTTAACTCCATCTGTATTTTTATGTATGCTTGAGTTAACCTTTGGTTTAAAAGATTGTTAGGTTTATATCTAATCGTAACTTTATGTATATCTTTATGTATCTTTCTTTTTGTAATTGGCTCCATAAAAAAGCTCTTTCTTCATTAATAATATACAACTCATTTTATTTAGTCGACAATATATACTCATTATAGTATCAGAGCCAAAAAGTATTCTTGTTAGTCAAGAGCCCTTTACAAAAACTATTAATAATATTTGTACAGAAGGAAGAAGTATGTAGTAGTAAAATAATCTACAATATTTACATTATGATACTTTCTCATTAACACAGTAGTTACCTCTAATTGATTTAACCCTCGTACTCTGAAAAAGTTCAAACAAATCGAAACGTCAGTATAAAATTCTTCCTTGTCAATTATAAGTAAAATATCTTAATTAATATTGTAGTTAAAGAAAAAATCGTGTAACATCTCAAATAGTGATGGTGTGTGAGTGAATCCAACCAACAACTTTTCGTTGTTATACTGATTAGAATTTAGTCTAATGGAAATCTAATATAGTGAATAATTGCATAATAGCTTAATGTTACTTTCTTAATCTTCGTTTTAATCCATTATGTTATTATATTAGCATCAAAAACATTTATAATACTACTATTTTATTATGTATGTTACACCAAAATCTTAAATTCTTTTTGATGTTTCTGTATGTTACTCTTAATGTATTCTCTTTTAGGTATTGTATTTATATATATAGACATATGTATTTGCCATTCCACAAATTAAAATAAAGAGGACACAGTTCGCTATCCTCGTCATACTAGAATATTATCGAGAAGTGTGGTGGAATGATTGAGATTCTTCTATTTTTAATCAAATGTCTCGAACAATCTTTCCGTAAAGAGCATTATATTTGTTTAACGAATTTATTATTCGGTACAAATTTAAATTAGTCGAGTTAGATTTCGAACACCGAAGAGTTAAATGGAAAAGTGTATCGCATTAAAATAATTGTTTTTTTGCCCATACTACCACCGTTCTTATCCTCATCAATATTGTTTCTATTATTTTTCTTTCTTTTTTTTTATATAGAAAAGAATTCTGATCTTAAATTCTATTATTATTGTATTCATTACTTAATTCTTCGAGATTTTGTACATAGCGATTCATGCACAAATTTAATAATGTTAGGAAGCATGACTATACCCATAAATAGTCACATGGATATCTAGGGCCACAAGCAGCGAAAATATGAAAATATTAAAGACTATATATTCTATGAAATAATGAAACTTGAATAAACAAGGAGTAGTATTAGCGTTAAATAACTTTACAATGTAGTATAGTTAGGTAAAAATTTTCTTTTTGTTTCCATATATTTAGATTTTGTCTTGTACATCTTAAAGACGCGTTTTTTAAGTTTCATAGCCAGTTGTAATTAGGGGTGGATATATATCGGGTAAAACCGATAATTCGAACCGTTGATTTTTTATTGGGTTAACGGTTCGGTAACGGGTTAATTTTTTTTTTTAATTGGGTTATCGGTTCGGGCTCGGTTTGCATTTTTGTTATTGGATAAAAACCGATAATCCAATAAGTATATACTAGGGTTTTATTTTCCTAATTCCCTCTTCAGTCTTCAGTCTTCAATCTTCAGTCTTCAGTCGTCTGTCTCTCAGTTCTCATTCTTGTTTCCGCCGCAGCCCCCAAGAGTCAAGATGCAAGACTCACCTCCAATTCTCCGCGATACGCTAGTGCCTCACCAGTTCTCTGCCAGTCACGACGGCTCACTTCCTCACTCGTCAATCGCATCGTGTAAGTTTTGGCTCTAGATTGTTTTCTTCTTGTTAATTGTTTTGGTTTTTGCTAACCTTCACATTACCCAGTAATTTATATCAGGCTATCAATTATATATGTTAGTCTTGTAGTGGGCATCTTGTAGTGTTAAGTTATTTTTGAGAATGATCTTGTGGTGTTTGGTATATCAAATTTTTTCTTTGATTGGATTTGTTCGAGAAAGTTGTGAAACTGTAAATCTGCGATGTCTTTACTATGATTTTTCTGAGTGGTGTGGTGTCTTCTCTACTCATGTGAAATTGTCATTCCAAGAATGAGGATGGTTCCACCATAATTGGTGATGTTGCTCTACCACTATTCTTGCAATTATTTGGACAAAGGAGCTAACTGTTTCTTTTCATGTCCTTTGGCCTTTGCTTTGCTTTAGAGCTTGATCCCCCCTCCCCAATCATTTGTGTGTTACTTGAATTTGAACTATTAGTATTATGTTTGAACTTTAGACTTGTTAATGTGTTTGAACAACTACTTTGGACTGTTTGTAATATTGAACTATTACTTTAGATGAGTAGCAATTTTTTGATATTCAATTTGAATTAACATAGGTGATTTTGTGCTATATGGTGTTGATCCATGGTGTGTATCAGTAGATACTGCACAAAAGTGGGAGCGTGCTTTTGTTAAGAAACAACAAAAGTTGGCAGTTTACAGTTTACACGTTCTACCAGTTTGATTTTTTTGTTTTATATATTGCAAATTTTTTTAGTTGTTTTATCTTATCGGATAAACCGATAACTGAACCGATAGCGATATATAACCAATTAACCGATAATCGATAACCAATATCTTATCGGTTTGGTTTTTGGATTATGATATTTGTAAACCGATAACCGATAGGCAAAACCGATAATATTCAAATCCGAACCGAACCAACCGATGCCCACCCCTAGTTGTAACGTCCTTAGTCTCAAACTAAGCGTACGTGTGACACTTGGCAATTTGTTCACGTTCTTGCACAACTCGCTCGCGATCATACTATGCTAAGTCATCCTAAAATACTACACTCAAGATCACTAAGGGAATGTTAGATAAGAAAGACGAAAAATTTATTAAATGAGGCTTTTTATTGCAAAGAACTTGATTGTTTTGCTTGTTGTGTTAGTAACACAGTGTTACACATGAATATCCCCCTTTATATACTAGTCTCCTAGGGGTTGGTGAGTAAATAATAATTATTACACAAGTCCCTTATTATTTACAAGTAAGTCTTTTCTCTAGAATTTTTTACATAGATAGAATTTTATAAGAACTTTCCTAGCAATTCCATATGGTTCTAAGGTCTTACATGAGGAATCTCCATATTTCTCTAGAACCTTCCCACATGTACTAGTCTATTTCATATGTAAGCTTTCCATATGGAAATATTATATGCCAAGTTGCTCCTACATGGCATAATAATGTGGCGGGTCATGACACAGTATTCAGTATATGTGTTAGGGTCTTAAATAATTTGGATGCATGCCGCGTAAGACCCATTAAAAGAAAGAGCGCTCCCTACATAAAATAATTTCATTCTCAGGATTTAAATCTGAGACCCAATTAAGGATGGTTAGAGTTTATTCATCTCACCACAATCCTTAAGGGTTAGAGAGGCTTCTTTAATGTTATGGATATGATAAAATAGGCAATAGTGACAAATTTCCATTTCTTTAAACTGTCAAATGAGAATATTGCGTGATAATAGCACGAACTAATTAGTTTTTGGACTGCTTGTCACGACCCGGATTTTCCACCCTCGGGGTCGTGATGCCGTCTACTCGTGGTAGCTAGGCAAGCCAACTTAATTACCTTTCCATTTACAAATAAATCTCTTAATAATTCATAGCATCAATATAGAACATGAAATTTAATAATAGCGGAAGTCTGAATTATAATCTGAATCAAAATGCGGAACAGTTAACAATAGCCTCTACCCAAGAATGGTGTCACATTAAGGGGTAAGGGAGTAACAACTAGTGACAGAAATCCCGGCAAGGGAATATAACAACACAACTAAATCCCGGTAAGGGAGAGAAAAGTAAACAAAACCAATAACACGTCCCGGCAAGGGAGTAACCATCAACTCTTTCTCTTTCTTACACTTCTCACTTATAATACACTTTCATTCGAGCCATCGCTCTAAAGAGCCATTTCATATCATATACCATCTCAATCCGTAACACAACTCGAACCAACTCTCCAAGGAGTTTAGTAATCATAATCTATGTCTCATGCTCTTTACAGTATATAGGACTCATCAAATAAGCATGGAAGAATCACAACAAATTCAGGATAATCTCAATATAAGGACACATGGTCATGCTAGACACCAGTGTATAGATACTCGTCACCATGTATATACATCGTATTTGACAATTAACAATTAGCAAATAAGACTCCACTCCTATTCCCTCAAGCCAAAGTTAGACCAAACACTTACCTCAACTTACACGGCTAGAATCAATCCACAACGACCGCTTTCCCTCTCGAATTCGGCTCCAACTCAATCGAATCTATGAAATAACGACTTTATAATATCAATAATAGCTAAATAAATCAAGCCCAATGCCTAAATATAGATTCCCAACCTTTCTTCCAAAAATTCCAAATATCGACCCCGGGCCCGCTTGGTCAAAACTCGAGGTTCGAACCAATTTCATATCACCCATTCCCCCACAAACCCGGATATACAATTTGTTTTCAGATTTGACCCAAAACGAGGTCTAAATCAAAGAAAATTGAAAATCCCTAATTCTACCCAATTCCCCCAATTTCAACCCTAGATTACATGATTTGAGCCTAGGAATTCGATAAATGATGAAGGAAAGTGAAGTAAACAAGTTAAACAATACTTACCCAAGAAGCTTTGGTGAAGAAGAGCTCTAGAAATCGCTTAGGGGTTGTGGAGAAGAAGAGTTCGTGAGTTTTTGGGTGAAAAATCTCGTCACTGTTCTGTTTTAAAACTTAAAAATCACTGGGCAAAATTTCCCTTCGCGTTCGCGGGAAAGGGATCACGTTTGCGAAGGGTAATCAGAAAGGGCATCGCGAATGCGGGAGGTAAGTCGCAATCACGTAGAAGGAAAAGGGCTGGGGTCCTGGATCTGGCCTACGCGAACGCGTGAGAAGGTACGCAAACGCATTGAAGGAAGCAGCAAAGCTTCGCGATCGCGGTGGTATGCACGCGAACGCGAAGAAGAAAGTGAAGATGGGCCCTCATGGTCAAATAAACTTATGCGTTCGCGAGGGAACGAATGCGAACGCGAAGAATGAAGGACTCAAAGCTATGCGAACGCAAGGGGAAGAGTGCGATCGCAAAGAAGGAAATCCCTGTGTAAAAATCGCAGATTTTCTGCTATCTCCCTAAGTTCAAAACCACCCCGGACACCTCTGAAAACACTCCCGAGTCCTCGGGGCTCCTAACCAAACACACACACTAATTCAACAATATCCTACGAACTTAACCAAGCGATCAGATCGCGAGGGATCAAACCTCAAAATCAACACTTTTGCATCAAACTTCTTAAAATTTTACTTTTAGATATTTAGGTCCGAAACATGTCAAATGACGTCTGATTTCAACCAAATTACACAGAAACGTCTTAAACCACATATAAGACCTGTACCGAGCGCTGGAACCAAAATACGGGCCCGATACCAATATTTTCTAATCCATTTTCATTTCAAATTTCCATGTAAATTTCAGAAAAATAATTTCTTTTTAAAAAATTCATTTCTCGGGCTCGGGACCTCGAATTTCGATTTCGAGCATACGCCCGAGTCCTATATTTTTCTACGGACCCTCCGGGACCGTCAAATCACGGGTCCGGGTCCGTTTACCCAAAATGTTGACCAAAGTCAACTTTAATCATATTAATATCAAAATTCATCATTTTTCACACATAATTCATATTTAAGCTTTCCGGCTACGCGCCCGGACTACGCACGCAAATCCAGGCGACTAAAAATGAGGTTTTCAAGGCCTCGAAAGCTTGGAATGAAAGAGAAAACATGTGATGACCCTTTGGGTCGTCACATTCTCCACCTCTAAAACAACCGTTTATCCTCGAACGGACAAAAGAAAGAAGTGCCTGAGTCGGGAAAAAGATGAGGATAACGGCTCTGCATATCAGACTCGGACTCCCAGGTTGATGCCTCAGGAGGCTGACCTCTCTACTGAATACGCACTGAAGGAAAACTCTTCGACCTCAACTGTCGAACCTACCGGTCTAGAATAGCTACCGGCTCCTTCTCATAAGATAGATCCTTGTCCAACTGGACAGTGCTGAAATCTAACACATGGGCTGGATCGCCGTGATACCTCCGAAACATGGACACATGAAACACTGGATGCACGGCTGACAAGCTAAGGCAAGTCTATAAGCCACCTCTCCCACACGATTGAGAATCTCAAATGGACCGATGAACCTAGGGCTAAGCTTGCCCTTCTTCCCAAATCTCATCACGCCCTTCATAGTTGACACTCGGAGCAATACCCGCTCACCAACTATGAAAGCTACATCCCGAACCTTACGATCTGCATAACTTTTTTGCCTCGACTGAGCCGAACGAAGCCTGTCCTGAATGATATTGACCTTATCCAAGGCCTCCTGAACTAAATCTGTACCCAATAACCGAGCCTCTCCCGGCTCAAACCATCCCACTGGAGACCGACATCGCCTACTATACAATGCCTCATATGGGGCCATCTTAATGCTAGACTGGTAGCTGTTATTGTAGGCAAACTCTGCTAAAGGCAAAAACTGGTCCCACGAGCCTCCAAAATCAATAACACAGGCTCGGAGCATATCCTCTAGAACCTGAATAATCCTCTCGGACTGACCGTCCGTCTGGGGATGAAATGATGTGCTCAACTCAACCTAGGTGCCCAACCCTTGCTGAACTGCTCTCCAGAAGTGTGAGGTAAACTGCGTACCCCGATCCGAAATGATAGATACTGGCACCCCATGAAGGCGAACAATCTCCTTGATGTAGATCTCAGCTAACCTCTCGGATGAATGGGAGACTACCACAGGAATGAAATGTGCTGACTTGGTCAGCTATCAACAATAACCCATATCGCATCGAACTTCTTCCGAGTCAACGGAAGTCCGGTAACAAAATCCATGGTAATCCTCTCCCACTTATACTCGGGAAGCTCAATCCTCTGAAACAAACCACTAGACCTATGATGCTCATACTTAACCTGTTGACAGTTCAAACATCGAGCCACATATGTGACAATATCCTTCTTCATCCTACACCACCAATAATGCTGCTGCAAGTCTTGATATATCTTCGCGGCGCCTGGGTAAATAGAATACCGAGGACTATGGGCCTCCGCTAAGATCAACTCTCGAATCATATCGACATTGGTCACACACACTCGCCCCTGCAATATCAATAACGACATCACTATCTAAGGTCACCTTCGTGGCACCTCCACGCTGCACCTTATCTCTCAGGACACACAAATAGGGATCATCAAACTGCCGATCACGGATACGTTCCAATAATAAAGAACAAGAGATCGCGCAAGCTAACACTCTGCTAGGCTCAGAAATGTCCAACCTCACAAATCGATTGGCCAGGGCCTGAATATCCAAAGCAAGCGGTCTCTAGCTGACTGGAATATAATCAAGACTACCCATGCTGGCGGACTTCCTACTCAATGCATTGGTCTCCACATTAGCTCTCCCCGGGTGATACAAAATAGTAACATCATAATCTTTCAATAACTCCAATTATCTTCTTTGCCTCAAATTCAACTCCTTTTGCTTGAACAAATATTGAAGACTCTTATGATCAATGTACACCTCATATGTCACACCATATAGGTAATTCCTCCAAATCTTCAAAGCATGAACAATGGTTGCCAACTCTAGATCATGAACCGGATAATTCTTCTCGTGGATCTTCAACTGCCTTGAAGCATAGGCAATGACTCTGCCGTTCTGCATCAATACTGCACCAAGCCCAATACGGGAAGCATCACAATAGACTGTATAAGGCCCTAAACCTGTGGGCAAAACCAATATCGGTGCCGTAGTCAGAGCTATCCTGAGCTTCTGAAAGCTCGCCTCACACTCATCTAACCATCTAAACTGGGCACCCTTCTGGGTCAATCTGGTCATCAGGGCTGCAATAGATGAAAACCCCTCCACAAACCGTCGGTAGTAGCCTGCTAACCCCAGGAAACTTTGAATCTCTGTAGCTGGTGCTGGTCTAGGCCAGTTCTTGACTGCCTCAATCTTCTTTGGGTCTACCCAAATACCACCCTCTGCTGATACAACGTGACCTAGTAATGCAATCGAACTCAACCAGAACTCATACTTCGAGAACTTAGCATATAACTGATTATATTTCAGAGTCTGAAGAACCACTCTGAGGTATTGCTCGTGCTCCCCCTGGTTGCAGGAGTACATTAGAATATCACCAATAAAGACTATCACGAACAAGTCCAAATAAGGTTTGAACACTCGGTTCATCAACTCCATAAATGCTTCTGGGGCATTGGTCAACCCAAATGACATGACCAAAAACTCATAATGTCCGTACCGAGTGCGAAATGCTGTCTTAGGGACATCAGACGCCCTAATCCTCAGCTGATGGTAGCCAGATCTCAAGTCTATCTTTGAAAACACCTTTTCACCCTGAAGCTGGTCGAACAAATCGTTAATCCTCGGTAGTGGATACTTGTTCTTAATCGTTACCTTGTTTAACTGCCGGTAATCTATGCACATCATCATCGATCTGTCCTTCTTCTTGACAAATAACATTGGTGCGCCCCAAGGCAAAACACTATGTCTAATGAAACCCTGCTCAAACAAATCCTGCAACTGGTCCTTTAACTCTTTCAACTCCGGCGGGGCCATGTGATATAGCGGGATAGAAATGGGCTGAGTGCCCGGAGCCCGATCAATACAAAGGTCAATAACCCTGTCGGGCAGCATACTCGGCAGGTTTGAAGGGAAAACCTCAGGGAACTCCCGAACAATAGGAACAAAATCAATAGAAGGGACTTCTGCGCTGGAATCGCGAACATACGCTAGATAAGCTAAACACCCCTTCTTGACCATGCATCAAGCGTTCACATATAAAATAACACTGCGGGTGGTATGCCCTGGGGTCCCTCTCCACTCCAAATGGGGCAAATCTGGCAAAGCCAAGGTCACGGTCTTGGCGTGACAATCCAAGATAGCATGATACGGGGATAACCAATCCATCCCTAATATAACGCCGAAATCCACCATGTCTAAGAGAAATAAATCAATACGGGTCTCAAGACCCTCAAACACTACCACACAGGAACGATGAACTCGTTCGACCACTATAGAATCACCCACCGGTGTAGATACATAAACAGGAATACCCAAAGCATCACTAGGCATAACCAGGTAGGGTGCAAAATAGGACGACACATACATCCCTATCACAGACCAGAATAGTACCTGTAATGACTGTATCTGAAGACTCAGCCTCTGGCCTAGCTGGGAGAGAATAACACCGGGGCTGGGTTCCACCTCCTCGAGCTACATCTCTGGAACGGTCGGATGCTAGCTGGCCTCTACCTCTGATAGTCTGAGCTCAACCTCTATGTACTCTACCTCCACCTCTATGACCTCTGCCCCCACCTCTAGCTAGCTGGGCAGGCTGTGGGACCTCTGGTGCCTGAACCATAGCCCAAGAACTCTGATGCTAAGAGTTGCCATAAACTTGAGGGCAATATCTAACAATGTAACTCGTGTCGCCACAAGCGTGGCAAGACCTCGGCTGCTGTGGTTGAGCACCCCTCAACCTCGAGCAAGAGCTATCTCAACTCTACGGGCCGCATTGGCCGCCTCCTGAAAAGAAATCTCACTCCTGGCTCCTATAGCCATCTGGAGACGGATCGGCTGAATCAATCCATCAATAAACCTCCGCACCCTCTCTCTTTCGGTGGAGAGTATAACAATAGCATGGCGTGCTAGATCGATGAACTAGGTCTCATACTGAGTGACTATTATAGAGCCCTGCTGGAGGCACTCGAACTGCCTGCAAAGAGCCTCACTGAGTAACTGGGAGAAACTTCTCCAAAAACAACTCTGCAAACTGGTCCCAAGTCAATGATGGCGACCCTGCTGGTCTGGATAAACAATAGTCATTCCACCAAGTCTTGGCGGATCCTGCTAGTCGAAAGGTGGAGAAGTCAACCCCATTGGTCTCCACAATACTCATAGTCCGAAGGATCTCATGGCAGCTAAATAAGAAATCCTTTGGATCCTCTAAAGAAGTACCGCTGAATGTGGCGGTGAAGAGCTTGGAAAACCTATCAAGCCTCCACAAAGCATCTGCGGACATAGTCGCTCCATCGCCGGCCTGAGTCAAAATACCCGGCTGAACTGCCACAGCTGGCTGAATCACTGGAACCTGAGCCTGGGGAGCTACCTATTCCGGAGTACACGTAGCAGGAGTTTGAACTCCTCCTCCAGCCTGAGAAGTGACTGGTGCTGTTGATACCCAATTTTTTCTTAAGTATTTTTTATATCCAAATCTTTCCAAATAGCATATTGGTTCATATATAAGCACACCCAAGAATTTTGGCATTTTTTAATGATTTTTAAAATCAATTTATTGCCTATTTTGATACAACAAAATCCAATAATTATTTCCAAAATTATCACTCTTGGTGAATAATTATTTCATTCTCACATTTATACCAAAATATAATTAAGGTAATTTTTGCACATTTTTTACAAAATCATTTGACATTTTTAAAGCTAAATTGCGTATGATTGCAATTATGGCCTATTTCGTAATTGATAGCATTTTATAATTATAAAATCAATCCCAACATTTTAAACTATTGTTTATATAATATTTTTTTACCCAGTACTTGTAATTTGTTTTTAGAAGCATTATTGCTATTTTATAAAATAAAAATGGGAAAAGTGGTTATTTACGATTTAGCCTCAATTGTGCTTCAATTTCAGCCTATTTTTTGCACCCCAATTCACCCCCCAAATTCAAGCCCAAATTGCCCAGCCCAACTTCAAATTAACCCAACCCCTGACCCACCTACCCGATCCGCCCGATTTCCTATTCAATCTAGGTCGTTGATCTAAATGATCAACGGCCACCCTTCATTCTTTCCTTTTTTAATTTACCAAACCCTCCCCCAACCCTAATTCATTCTCTCTCAATCGCCGCCTCTGAATCCTCTCCTCTCTCAACTCTCTCTCAACACCACCACCACCTCAAACCCTAGCCATTGCCTCTCATCTAAGCCCTAATCTATGGCTTCTCTAGCTCATCGGAGGCCTATCCTAGCCTCCCATGGCTTCTGTGTGCTCACTTCTAAAGGTCCAACGACCAGATCTTGAAGGGTTCCGACCAAGCCTTTGCTCGATGACTGTTCTTTGGTCATCTTCGACCCTTTTCCAGCCAGCCATGGTTATTCGAGCTCGATCTTCAACTTCTCTGCTCAGATCAATCGTTTTCAAAGCCTATCTCGTCTCTTGGGTTTCTTACGAAACCCTAATCTCTGAGGTTCCTTCGATTTATTTTAGATCTTTCTGGATCTATGTGTGTGTGAACCTTCTATGCATTTCTCTTAAAGATTCTTTAATGTTTGCTTTCAGAAACTCTTATTTCCTCAACTAGGCTTTCATGTTATTTTATCTCGAACATATCTTCTCTGAATCTCGACATGTTTTTTACTGTCTTTGTTTGTATTATCTTCTATCTGAACTCGCATGTTAAAAATCCTAATTTTCTTGGGGTTTTGTTTGAGTTTCCTGGTCTATTTGTTAATGGTTGTTTGATTCACCTTATTTTTATCTGAATTAGCATGTTAAAATCCCTAATTTTGGGATCTTATTTGAGTTTTTATTTGTTATTCACTTGATTTACCCTCTCCTATATCTGATTTAGCATGAGTGAAAACCCTAATTTTGGGGCTTATCCGGGATTCTAAACCTGTTTTGTTTGTTTGACTGCTCATCTCCTCCAAACTCGTTTTATTTTCGAAAACCCTAGTTTCTTTGGGGACTATTCAATCTCTTTTTGTTTGTGCAACTCGTTCGTTAAAATTGCAGTGTGCTTCCATTCTCTTAACTTTTTTTTTGGTTCGGAGTTCTTTGCATGCTTCTAAATTTTTTCTTTATTGTTAAGCGCTGAAACTTGACTATCATGCCTTTTAGATACTGCAACATGCTATTATTTTGCCACAACTTAGCTTCACGTGCCTATTACTTGTGCATTCATGTATATATATACTAAGTTCTTTTTGTAACTTGTGAGTAATTTTCAAAAGCTTTTCCTTAGTAAAATTCTGATTTTACTCGCTCGTTAAGGGGGTAATTGATGTTTTTCCTTTTGATTGGCCTCCCTGAATCTTTCCAAAAATAATTTTACACCCTGTACTTAGACTTAATTACTATTATATTACCTTACTGCTTCTTTTATGGCAACAGTCATTCTATTTACAAGGTTTATTCTTCCTTTCTTTATTTAAAACATGTTAGCATCCGTTTGAATAAAAATCCCCTGATTGAAGGGGAATCTTATACTAATTTGATTATGATTTGTACCCATGCCATATTTGTGTTAGAATTGTACTTGTTACCTTATTTCTCTACACGTTTTCAAAACTATAAATACTCTCATCCCTCCTCTTTGAACACACACGAACAACTTGAGTTCAAAATACACACTTACACTTAAACTCTCTTTTTCTTTACTGCTACTTGTGTTGTTGCTTTGTCTAGCCGGCTGAAAGCCAAGGCTAGACTATGGACTTTGTTTGCTCTACTTTCTCCTGCACTCTTTTGCTTCTTTACTGGTATGTCTCGGTTAGTTTACATGCTTCCACCACAATGTGTTTTATTTCTGTTCACTTCTGTCCAATTCTTTAGCAGACATTTGCTGCTAGCATATTGTAACATGTTTCCCCTTCCTTTTGTAATTCAGTGTTATGTATCTTGTCAGTTGTTTGTCATGAATATGATCTTTTATGAATCCCAAACCCTCATACCCCTTTATATGTGAGTTATAGTTCAGGGCATGACAACACTCTAATATTGTTGTCCATGATTCTGTATTGGATTCTTTGAATCCCAAACTCAATCAGTTCCCCTTCCC
>MU782787.1:33437-55971 GCA_026770625.1 Nicotiana glauca | reverse complement strand
ATCAATTGCTGGAACTCGTATCTATTTTACTAAAACTGGTAATTTTCTACCTCTTTTCTGAAACCTGATAAAATTGGTAAACCTTTTTCTATAATCAATCTGCACTTTCCTGAAACTCATAAACCTTTTAATCAGTCTGCATCTTTTCTGAAACAACTAGTAACTCTTTTCTAAAATCAGTCTGCACATCTTTTTTCTGAAACTCGTTTCTCTCTGTTAAAACTGATAACTCTTTTTCTAAAAATCAGTTTGCATCTTGTCTGAAATTCATTTCTTTCTGTCAAACTGGTAACTCTTTCTCACTTTTTTCCTGAAATCAGTAGATCCTCTGCCTAGTTTCTTTTTATTCAACACATCGACAAAAGGTTGGCTAACTAATCATTGGTTCAGTCTCTGATAACTGTATCCGAGTTGCCTAATGCAGACTTTCTGTCCAAATATATATGTTCCAGTCCGCTCACTGCTTAACTTTAGTTTAAGACAAAACCAATATTTGTCAAGGCATGCTAAACTATATGCTTATTTGATTTCTGGGGTTTATTTGAGCCTTATTTGCTTGTTTACTCTTCCCTTTATTTGATGTTTGTTTTGAATGTTGCACTAGAATTTTATCCTTTAAACTCCACAAAGGCCTCCATCCCTTTCTTTCCTTTTAGGATCAGAAGTCCTAATACCCCCGGATTGATAGGATTGGGATGGGTAGTAGCATGCGATAAGTAAACGATACCGTTCCGCGCTTTAATACCTTAACGGGGTGGGAAGGGTAGACATGGAGATGATGATTACACGATAACACTATGTGTACAATTGAGTAACAGTGTTGTGCGAATGATCCATGTAATGTATAAACCGAGGACCCCCTTCCTCTTTATTAGTTTAACAATTTTCATAATTTTAAAAGCTGCTGCACTTTCTGTTTCTTACACGACTTTTGAGTTGCTTGCACCAATTGCTTGACCCCTTCCCTTTACTTGCGTATCTCTTTTATAACAAAGCAGTTTCTTTCCTGAATTTCATCACTTCTTTAACCCTTTTTATGCTTCTTATTTGCAATAATTATTGGTTTATTCACATTTGCATTCAAAGTCACAATTGTAGCATGGCCGGGAACCACACTAGTGATCTTGAGGGGTGCCTAACACCTTCCACTCGAGATAATTTCAAGCCCTTACCCAAAACTATGGTCTGCATCTTTAGTTCTTCTAAAAGTGTCCTAATGCACTATAATCATTAGGTGTTGACTCTCCAAAATCCAAAACCCAATTCCCAAATGAGAATAGAGTTATATTTCCTGAATGTCGTAAATTTCGTGAGAAAAAGGGGCGTCGATAGCATAGCGACTCCGCTGGGGAATCTTTAGGCTTTTACCATTGCATGCTATATGTGACTTTATTGCTTTCTTTTACTGCTTTTGTTTAATGCCTTTATTTGAAACTGACTTGTTTCTTTTGTTTCTTTTTCTTTAATTATTTTCATTTACCGCTTTTTGATAAATGCTGTTGTAATTTTTTTTTAGCAATCGTTGTAAACTTTATTGTATGAACGTGAAAATATATGTCAATATGTTTCATTCTTGTAAACTGCATTTTCAACATCATATTCCACTCGTGCCAAACAAATACTATAGCAACGCTTAAAATGAGTGGTTGCGCTCTTCTGATATTATCACCCCCTAAATTTGGCAAAGACATATTTGCGGTAAAACCAATCGATCAACGGTGTAGTCGACGGTTCCGTGTCTTTCCCTCTTGAGTTGTCCGCTCTAGGGTACCTTGTCTGATACCCCAATAGAAACCTTAATCCATTTAAATTGTACATGCATTACGGTCAAACCTAGCCGAGTCAGTTATGTGTCTACATAATGACTCATTAAGATAGCCTTGTCCAAAGTCCACCGGGTTTCCTTGAAACCCAAACGAACACCTCCATGTTCTGTGCATTTATTTGGAGAACTTAAGTGCTTGCTAAGCTAATTATTAGTTTAAATAGTCAAGTCTGGTGGGGGTAAGGGCCTAACACTCTATTTTGCAGAAAATGAGGCACGAGATCCCCAGATTTGGCATGGTAACCAACATTCATCCAAGGATGCTGAATTGGTGGAAAGACCTCCATTCTAGTGATCAGACAATCGTCCATAAGTCCTTGGGGAATCTGCCTTCTCTTCTAGAGATTAAGCCTAATAACATGATCATAGAGGCTACGTCATTATTTTGGGATAGCGACAAGTCTGTGTTCCGCTTTGGGGACTTTGAAATGACTCCTTTACTTGAAGAAATATGGGGTTTAGCTGGAATTCCTTGGGAGACTCCGGGTTTGCTTATGCCAGAGAATCGTAAAGGAAGGGGTTTCCTTAAGATGATGGGACTGAAGAAAAACCCAGACTTGACTTGTTTGAAAGACTCTTACATCCCATTTGACTATCTATACGAGAGGTACGGCCATAGCAAGTCATACCGCACCTATTCGGATGAATTTGCTATCACCTCATTAGGGCATGTCCATAGAAGGGTCTTTGTCTTCATGTTTTGTTTTTTAGGGATGATCGTGTTCCCTATGAAGAAGGCTAGGATCCACAACAGACTAGCCATGGTAACCAAGACTTTGATGGAAGGGACTGGTGGGCAAACTTTCAGCATAGTGCCCATGATCGTCGCCGAGATATACCGCGCCTTGAAAAACTGTCAACAACAAGGCAGTCATTTTGAGGGTTGTAACTTATTACTGCAGCTTTGGCTCATGGAACACCTCCAGAAAGGGAAATACCGACAAGAGATCCTACGCAGAGATTGGGATGATCATATTGCCTTCCATCAGCCAAGGCGTATGAATTATATGCCTAAAATGTTCGCTCAGCCGGAGGATGCCAGAGGATGGGTAGAATTGTTCAAAAATCTGAAAAAAAACCCAGGTGCAATGGATGTTTAAGTGGTTCCCCATGGATGAATTCATTGTTCGATCCCGAGATGCATCATTTCTCATACTGATTGGTTTGAGAGGGACTTATCCTTACGTTCCTCTCCGATCCATGAGGCAAGCTGGAAGAAAACAAATCATACCAAGGGTCGGTAAAATGAGTCATCTCAGGGCTGATTTCCAGGATGGCGATAGCTCTCACAGGTGCCAAGCTCAGCATTTGTGGCATTGCAAAATCGTTTTGGGAAAAGAATCTAATGAGCCAGACAGGTACCACGCCGGTTGTGTGCCGTATTATTCGGGTTAGTTAGAAGACAATGGCCTGGGTCAGCCGGTATTCGTTCGAGGTCACATAATAATTGATGAGCATGCTGAAGCACAGGTTAAGTGTAATCAACTGCGCAAGAGAATTCGAGAGTGTGAAAGTGAGCATCGGGAAACACAAGAAGCCCATCAGAAATTGATCGAGGAATGGAAAGAAATGGCTATCAGCGCTAACAACCAGCTAGGGTATTTGGTACGGGGTATAGTAGAGCAGAAAGGAAAGTTCATCAAGAGGATCGAAGATTGCCAAAACGTTGAAGGAAATGCAGGCGGACATCTGGCCCGATCCTACTTGCTGCTAGGACTACGCGAGTTGGTGGAGCTGTTCAAGGGAGATAAAGATTCCAAATCTGGGGAAGGTCCTTCTGGGACCAAGTAGTCAGGAGTCCTTTATTTTTCCTTAATGATGTAATAAGGCCAATGGCCACTAGTGACATTTACTTTCTGTCATTTAGCGTCGTTTTGGATTTGTCTTATTTTTTATCAATAAAATGAGGCATTTAGCATTATAAGTTCTCCAAAACTATTTGTCGCTAGGCCTACCTCGGGCACAACGAGGCAACAAAACTAGGATGCGATTTATATTTTTTCGCACAACGTGTTTAAATACTGCAACATTTTTTCCTCATGACCCGCACTAACTTGTTACCTTTTTGTTTTTCTTTTATTTTTTATTCCCCTCCCCAAAGGTTAGTTCGTGCATTCTGGCACCATCAACATACTCCACAAGATCCAAGGGCCCTCCACCTCCTCCTCCTCCGAGTCCTGTCCGAAATAAAAACAAAGGTAAAATGGGAGATACAAGCGATAGAAAGGAGATTGAGATTCCTCAGGGTACCTCGGTTGCTAAGGAAACTGCTACTCAACTGGAGCAAAAATTGTTGAAATTCCGAGAAGAGTTGGATCAGGTTCGGAATCTGGAAAACCTATCATTTTCCCTCACTGCTCCTGATGTCAATCCCGCACCTCCACAAAACACCCCACAACCACGGATAAAACCTACTCATGCCCAGCACTGCAACACATGCCACACTCCAAATAACACTCTATTACTCATTTTCGAGCCACTGAACACCACAAATGACCACCTCCACAACACTCCTATTTATGTGGATAATGTACCCCACTATACCCAACCAATCTCAAATGCACCTGAGTCTGATGACAAGGACTCCCTTATCAGGAACTTAGCAACAGAACTCAATAAATTGACCAGCCGAGTTCAGGGCGTGGAAGGTAACAAAGGTATTGAAGGGTTAAATTATGAGGACCTCTGCATTCATCCAGATGTCGAACTTCCGGAGGGGTACAAACCTCCTAAGTTCGAAATATTTGATGGAACATGAGATCCTAGAATCCACCTGAGAACCTATTGCGATACGCTAGTTGGAGTTGGAAGGGATGAAAATATCCGTAAGAAGCTCTTTATGAGGAGCCTGAAAGGAGATGCACTTTCTGGTACATCAGCCAGGACCCCAAGAAATGGACAAGTTGGGTAAGTATGGCATCAGACTTCATGGATAGATTCCGATTCAATACAAAGAATGCACCGGATGTATTCTATATATAGAACTTGAAGAAGAAGCCCACCGAAACATTCCGCAAGTATGCCACTCGTTGGAGGTCAGAAGCTGCAAAGGTCAGGTCGGCCCTAGAAGAGGAGCAAATGAATAGATTCTTCGTCCGGGCTTAGGATCCCCAATATTACAAGAGGTTGATGCTGATCAAGAGTCAGAAGTTCTCCGATATCATCAAACTTGTAGAAAGATTCGAACAGGGCATTAAGAATGGTATGGTTACAGAGAGGAAGCACGTGTTCTCGCTATATGCAAAAGAACAGAGTAGAAAGACAATCAGTATTTGAGAAGCAAAATCGCACGACAAGAAAGAACAAAAGTGAAATTTTCCTAACTCCTACTAAGTTTGTTCGTGAGTTGTGAGACCTATGTAACCTAGAGCTCTGATACCAACTTGTCACGACCTGGATTCGTGATGGCGCCTACTCGTGGTAGCTAGGCAAGCCAACTTAATTACCTTTCCATTAATAAACAAATCTCTTAATAATTCATAGCATCAATATAGAACATGAAATTTAATAATAGCGGAAGTCTGAATTATAATCTGAATCAAAACGCGAAACAGTCAACAATAGCCTCTACCCAAGAATGGTGTCACACTAAGGGGTAAGGGAGTAACAACTAGTGAATGAAATCCCGGTAAGGGAATATAACAAAATAACTAAATCCCGGCAAGGGAGAGAAAAGTCAACAAAACTAATAACACGTCCCGGCAAGGGAGTAACCATCAACTCTTTCTCTTTCTTACGCTTATCACTTATAATACACTTTCATTCGAGCCATCGCTCTAAAGAGCCATTTCATATCATATACCGTCTCAATCCGTAACACAACTCGAACCAACGCTCCACGGAGTTTAGTAATCATAATCTCTGTCTCATGCTCATCAAATAAGCATGGAAGAATCACAACAAATTCAGGATAATCTCAATATAAGGACACACGGTCATGCTAGATACCAGTGTATAGATACTCGTCACCATGCCTATGCATCGTACTCAACAATTAACAATTAGCAGATAAGACTCCACTCTTATTCCCTCAAGCCAAAGTTAGACCAAACACTTACCTCAACTTACACGGCTAGAATCAATCCACAACGACCGCTTTCCCTCTCGAATTCGGCTTCAACTCAATCAAATCTATGAAATAACGACTTTATAATATCAATAATAGCTAAATAAATCAAGCCCAATGCCTAAATATAGATTCCCAACCTTTCTTCCAAAAATTCCAAATATCGACCCCGGGCCTGCTTGGTCAAAACTCGAGGTTCGAACCAATTTCATATCACCCATTCCCCCACAAGTCCGGATATACAATTTATTTTCAAATTCGACCCCAAAACGTGGTCTAAATCAAAGAAAATTGAAAAGCCCTAATTCTACCCAATTTCCCCAATTTCAACCCTAGATTACATGATTTGAGCCTAGGAATTCGATAAATGATGAAGGAAAGTGAAGGAAACACGTTAAACAATACTTACCCAAGAAGCTTTGGTGAAAAAGAGCTCTAGAAATCGCTTAGGGGTTGTGGAGAAGAAGAGTTCGTGAGTTTTTGGGTGAAAAATCCCGTCACTGTTCTATTTTAAAACTTAAAAATCACTGGGCAAAATTTCCCTTCACGTTCGCGGGAAAGGGATCGCGTTTGCGAAGGGTAATCAGAAAGGGCATCATGAACGCGGGAGGTAAGTCGCGATCGCGTAGAAGGAAAAGGGCTGGGGTTCTGGGTCTGGCCTACGCGAACGCGAAGAAGGAAGTGAAGCTGGGCCCTCATGGTCAAATAAACTTACGCGTTCGCGAGGGAACGAACGCGAACGCGAAGAAGAAAGGACTCAAAGCTATGCGAACAAAAGGGGAAGAGTGCGATCGCAAAGAAGGAAATCCCTGTGTAAAAATCACAAATTTTCTGCTATCTCCCTAAGTTCAAAACCACCCCTAACACCTCCGAAAACACTCCCGATCCCTCAGGGCTCCTAACCAAACACACACACTAATTCAACAACATCCTACGAACTTAACCGAGCGATCAGATCGCCAAAATAACATCATAAATGAGGGATCAAACCTCAAAATCAACACTTTTTCATCAAACTTCTTAAACTTTCACTTTTAGATATTTAGGTCAGAAACACGTCAAATGACGTCCGATTTCAACCAAATTACACAGAAACGTCTTAAACCACATACGGGCCCGATACCAATATTTTCTAATCCATTTTCATTTCAAATTTCCATGTAAATTTTAGAAAAATAATTGCTTTTTAAAAAATTCATTTCTCGGTCTCGGGACCTCGGATTTCAATTCCAGGCATACGCCCGAGTCCCATATTTTTCTACGGACCCTCCGAGACCGTCAAATCATGGGTCCGGGTCCGTTTACCCAAAATGTTGAACAAAGTCAACTTTAATCATATTAATAGCAAAATTCATCATTTTTCGCACAGAATTCATATTTAAGCTTTCCGATTACGCGCTCGGACTGCGCACGCAAATTGAGGAGACTAAAAATGAGGTTTTCAAGGCCTCGAAAGCACGGAATGAAAGAGAAAAAAGGTGATGACCCTTTGGGTCATCACATTCTCCACCTCTAAAATAACTGTTCGTCCTCGAACGGACAAAAGAAAGAAGTGCCTAAGTCGGGAAAAAGATGAGGATAACGGGTCCGCATATAGGACTTGGACTCCCAGGTCGATGCCTCAGGAGGCTGACCTCTCTACTGAATACGCACTGAAGGAAAACTCTTCGACCTTAACTGTCCAACCTGCCGGTCTAGAGTAGCTACCTGCTCCTTCTCATAAGACAGATCCTTGTCCAACTGGACAATGCTGAAATCTAACACATGGACTGGATCACCGTGATA
Source organism: Nicotiana glauca (assembly GCA_026770625.1). NCBI lineage: Eukaryota > Viridiplantae > Streptophyta > Magnoliopsida > Solanales > Solanaceae > Nicotiana > Nicotiana glauca. Next base: position 48,295 of record MU782787.1, on the reverse strand, counting down.
CTTCCGAAGCATGGACACACAAAGCACTGGATGCACGACTGACAAGCTAAGGCAAGTCTACAAGCCACCTCTCCCACACGATTGAGAATGTCAAATGGACCGATGAACCTATGGCTAAGCTTGCCTTTCTTCCCAAATCTCATCATGCCCTTCATAGGCGACACTCGGAGCAATACCCGCTCACCAACTATGAAAGCTACATCCCGAACCTTACGATCTGCATAACTCTTTTGCCCCGACTGAGTCGAACGAAGCCTGTCCTAAATGATCTTGACCTTATCCAAGGCCTCCTGAACTAAATCTGTACCGAATAATCGAGCCTCTCCCTGCTCAAACCATCCCACTGGAGACTGATATCGCCTACCATAAAAAGCCTCATATGGGGCCATCTGAATGCTGGACCGATAGCTGTTGTTGTAGGTAAATTCTGTTAAATGCAAAAACTGGTCCCACGAGCCTCCAAAATCAATGACACAGGCTCGGAGCATATCCTCTAGAATCTGAATAATCCTCTCGGACTGACCATCCATCTGGGGATGAAATGCTGTGCTCAACTCAACCTGGGTGCCCAACTCTCGTTGAACTTCTCTCCAGAAGCGCGAGGTAAACTGCGTACCCCAATCCGAAATGATAGATACCGGCACCCCATGAAGGCGAACAATCTCCGTGATGTAGATCTCAGCTAACCTCTCGGATGAATGAGAGACTGCCACAAGAACGAAATGTGCTGACTTGATCAGCCTATCAATAATAACCCATATCGCATCGAACTTCTTCCAAGTCAATGGAAGTCTGATAACGAAATCCATGGTAATCCTCTCCCACTTCCACTCGGGAAGCTCAATCCTCTGAAACAAACCACCAGGCCTCTGATGCTCATACTTAACCTGTTGACAGTTCAAACATCGAGCCACATATGCAACAATATCCTTCTTCATCCTACGCCACCAATAATGTTGCCGCAAGTCCTGATAAATATTCGCGGCGCCTGGGTGAATAGAATATCGAGAACTATGGGCCTCCGCTAAGATCAACTCTCGAATCCCATCGACATTTGGCATACATACTCGCCCCTGCAATCTCAAAACACCATCACTATCTAGGGTCACCTTCGTGGCACCTCCACGCTGCACCATGTCTCTCAGGACACACAAATAGGGATCATCAAACTGTCGATCACGGATACGCTCCAATAATGAAAAACGAGCGACCGTGCAAGCTAACACTCTGTTAGGATCAGAAATGTCCAACCTCACAAATCGATTGGCCAGGGCCTGAATATCCAAAGCAAGCGGTCTCTGGCTGACTGGAATATAAGCAAGACTACCCATGTTGGCGGACTTCCTACTCAATGCATCGGGCACCACATTGGCTCTCCCCGGGTGATACAAAATAGTAACATCATAATCTTTCAATAACTCCAACCATCTCCTTTGCCTCAAATTCAACTCCTTTTGCTTGAACAAGTATTGAAGAATCTTGTGATCAATGTACACCTCACATGTCACACCATATATGTAATGCCTCCAAATCTTCAAAGCATGAACAATGGCTGCCAACTCTAGATCATGAACTGGATAATTCTTCTCGTGGATCTTCAACTGCCTCGAAACAAAGGCAATGACTCTGCCGTCCTGCATCAATACTACACCAAGCCCAATACGGGAATCATGACAATAGACTGTATAAGGCCCTGAACCTGTGGGCAAAACCAACACTGGTGCCGTAGTCAGAGCTATCTTGAGCTTCTGAAAGCTCGCCTCACACTCATCTGACCATATGAACTGGGCACCCTTCTGGGTCAATCTGGTCATCGGGGCTGCAATAGATGAAAACCCCTCCACGAACCATCGGTAGTAGCCTGCTAACCCTAGGAAACTCCAAATCTCTGTAGCTGATGCTGGTCTAGGCCAGTTCTTGACTGCCTCAATCTTCTTCGGGTCTACCCGAATACCCTCTGCTGATATAATATGACCTAGGAATGCAACCGAACGCAACCAGAACTCACACTTCGAGAATTTAGCATATAACTAACTATCTTTCAGAGTCTGAAGAACCACTCTGAGGTGCTGCTCGTGCTCCCCCTGGCTGCGGGAGTACACTAGAATATCATCAATAAAGACTATCATGAACAAGTCCAAATAAGGTCTGAACACTCAGTTCATCAACTCCATAAATGCTGCTAGGGCATTGGTCAACCCAAATGGCATGACCAAAAACTCATAATGTCCATACCGAGTGTGGAATGCTGTTATAGGTACATCAGACGCCCTAACCCTCAGCTGATGGTAGCCAGATCTCAAGTCTATCTTTGAAAACACCTTTAAACCCTAACGCTGGTCGAACAAGTCATCAATCTTCGGCAGTGGATACTTGTTCTTAATCGTTACCTTGTTCAACTGCCGGTAATCTATGCACATCATCATCGATCCGTCCTTCTTCTTGACAAATAACACTGGCGCACCCCAAGGCGAAACAGTAGGTCTAATGAAACCCTGCTCAAACAAATCATGCAACTGTTCCTTTAACTCTTTCAACTTCAGCGGGGCCATGTGATACAGCGGGATAGAAATGGGCTGAGTGCCCGGAGTCCGATCAATACAAAGGTAAATATCCCTGTCGGGCGGCATACCCGACAGGTTTGAAGGGAAAACCTCGGGGAACTCCCGAACAATAGGAACAGAATCAATAGAAGGGACCTCTGCGCTGGAATCGTGAACGTACGCCAGATAAGCTAAACACCATTTCTTGACCATGCATCGAGCCTTCACATATGAAATAACACTGCGGGTGGTATGCCCTGGGGTCCCTCTCCACTCCAAACGGGGCAAATCTAGCAAAGCCAAGGTCACGATCTTGGCGTGATAATCCAAGATAGTATGATACGGGGACAACCAATCCATCCATAATATAATGTCGAAATCCACCAAGTCTAAGCGCAATAAATCAACACGGGTCTCAAGACACTCAAACACTACCACACAGGAACGATGAACTCGGTCGACCACTATAGAATCACCCACCGGTGTGGATACATAAATAGGAATACCCAACGTAGGGTGCAAAATAGGACGACACATACGAATACGTAGACCCAACGTCAAATAGCACTGAAGCATCCCTATCACAGACCAGAATAGTACCTGTAATGACTGTATCTGAAGACTCAGCCTCTGGCCTGGCTGGGAGAACATAACACCGGGGATGGGCCCCACCTCCCCGAGCCACATCTCTGGAACGGTCGGCTGTTAGTTGGCCTCTACCTCTGGTGGTCTGAGCTCCACCTCTATGTCCTCTACCTCCACCTCTATGACCTCTGCCCCCGCCTCTAGCTGGCTGGGCAGGCCGTGGGACCTCTGATGCGTGAACCATAGCACGAGAACTCTGATTCTAAGAGCTGCCATAAACTCGAGGGCAATATCTGACAATGTGCCTCATGTCTCTATAAGCGTGGCAAGACCTCGGTTGCTGCGGCTGAGCACCCCTCAACCTCGGGCAAGAGCCATCTCAACTCTACGGGCCGCATTGGCTGCCTCCTGAAAAGAAATCTCACTCTCGGCTCCCATAGCCATCTGGAGACGGATCGGCTGAATCAATCCATCAATAAACCTCCGCACCCTCTCTCTCGGTGGGGAGTATAACAATAGCATGGCGTGCTAGATCGATGAACCGGGTCTCATACTGAGTGACTGTTATAGAGACCTGCTGGAGGTGCTCGAACTGCCTGCGAAGAGCCTCTCGTTGAGTAACCGGGAGAAACTTCTCTAAAAATAACTCTACAAACTGGTCCCAAGTCAATGATGGCGACCCTGCTGGTCTGGATAAACAATAGCCCCTCCACCAAGTCTTGGCGGATCCTGCTTGTCGAAAGGTGGCGAAGTCGACCCCATTGGTCTCCACAATACCCATAGTCCGAAGGATCTCATGACAGCTAAATAAGAAATCATGTGGATTCTCTGAAGAAGTAACGCTGAATGTGGTGGTGAAGAGCTTGGAGAACCTATCAAGCCTCCACAAAGCATCTGCGTACATAGTCGCTCCATCGTCGGCCTGAGTCACAATACCCGGCTGAACTGCCACAGCTGGCTGAACCACTGAAACCTGAGCCTGGGGAGCTACCTGCTCCCGAGTACGCATAGCAGGAGTCTGAACTCCTCTTCCAGCCTGAGAAGTGGCTGGTGCTACTGGAAGCAAACCCGCTCGAGAGATGCTCTCCACAAAGCCTACCAATCTGACCAAAGCGTCATGAAGAACTGGGGTGGCTATGAACCCCTCTGGGACCTGAGATGGGCCCACCGGAGCTGTTGGGGCTGGAACCTCCTCATCATAATCAACATGAGGCTCCACCTCCGGGATTGCTGCCCGGGGCTGAGCTCTGCCCCTGGCTCGGCCTCTGGCACAGCCTTGGCCTCGCCCTCTGCCCCTCGTAGGAGCTGCTGCTAGGGGCTCGGGCTGCTGCGCGGTAGAAGAGGAAGCACATGTTCTCGCCATCTGCGAAAGAACAGAGTAGAAAGACAATCAATATTTGAGAAACAGAATCGCACGACAAGAAAGAACAAAAGTGAAATTTTCCTAACTCCGTAGCTTCTGGGGGATAAATACAGACGTCTCCGTACCGATCCCTCAGACTCGAATAAGTTTGTCCGTGAGTTGTGAGACCTATGTAACCTATAGCTCTGATACCAACTTGTCATGACCCGAATTTTCCACCCTCGGGGTCGTGATAGCGCCGACTCATAGTAGCTAGGCATGCCAACTTAATTACCTTTCCATTAATAAACAAATATCTTAATAATTCATAGCATCAATATAGAACATGAAATTTAATAATAACGGAAGTCTGAATTATAATCTGAATCAAAACGCGGAACAGTCAACAATAGCCTCTACCCAAGACTGGTGTCATATTAAGGGGTAAGGGAGTAACAACTAGTGACAGAAATCCCGGCAAGGGAATATAACAACACAACTAAATCCCGGCAAGGGAGAGAAAAGTCAACAAAACCAATAACACATCCCGGCAAGGGAGTAACCGTCAACTCTTTCTCTTTCTTACACTTCTCACTTATAATACACTTTCATTCGAGCCATCGCTCTAAAGAGCGATTTCATATCATATACCGTCTCAATTCGTAACACAACTCGAACTAACGCTCCACGGAGTTTAGTAATCATAATCTCTGTCTCATGCTCTTTACAGTATATAGAACTCATCAAATAAGCATGGAAGAATCACAACAAATTCAGGATAATCTCAACATAAGGACACACGGTCATGCTAGATACCAGTGTGTAGATACTCGTCACCATGCCTATACACCGTACTCGACAATTGACAATTAGCAGATAAGACTCCACTCCTATTCCCTCAAGCCAAAGTTAGACCAAACAATTACCTCAACTTCCACGGCTAGAATCAATCCACAACGACCGCTTTCCCTCTCGAATTTGGCTCGAACTCAATCGAATCTATGAAATAACAACTTTATAATATCAATAATAGCTAAATAAATCAAGCCCAATGCCTAAATATAGATTCCCAACCTTTTTTTCAAAAATTCCAAATATCGACTCCGGGCCCGCTTAGTCAAAACTCGAGGTTCGAACCAATTTCATATCATCCATTCCCCCACAAGCCCGGATATACAATTTATTTTCAAATTCGACCCCAAAACGAGGTCTAAATCAAAGAAAATTGAAAAACTTTAATTCTACCCAATTCCCCCAATTTCAACCCTAGATTACATGATTCGAGCTTAGGAATTCGATAACTAATGAAAGAAAGTGAAGAAAACAAGTTAAACAATACTTACCCAAGAAGCTTTGGTGAAGAAGAGCTCTAGAAATCGCTTAGGGGCTGTGGAGAAGAAGAGTTCGTGAGTTTTTGGGTGAAAAATCCCGTCACTGTTATGTTTTAAAACTTAAAAATCACTGGGCGAAATTTCACTTCGCGTTCACGGGAAAGGGATCGCGTTCGCGAAGGTTAATCAGAAAGGGCATCGCGAACGCGGGAGGTAAATCGCGATCGCGTAGAAGGAAAAGGGCTGGGGTCCTGGGTCTGGCCTACGCGAACGCGTTGAAGGAAGCAGCAAAGCTTCGCGATCGCGGTGGTATGCACGCGAACGCGAAGAAGGAAGTGAAGCTGGGCCCTCATGGTCAAATAACCTTATGCATTCGCGAGGGCACGAACGCGAAGAAGGAAGGACTCAAAGCTATGTGAACTCGAGGGGAAGAATGCGATCGCGAAGAAGGAAATCTCTGTGTAAAAATTGTAGATTTTCTGCTGTCTCCCTAAGTTCAAAACAACCACGAACACCTCCGAAAATACTCCCGAGCCCTCGGGGCTCCTAACCAAACACACACACACTAATTCAACAACATCCTATGAATTTAACCGAGCGATCAGATCGCCAAAATAACATCATAAACGAGAGATTAAACCTCAAAATCAACACTTTTTCATCAAACTTCTTAAACTTTCACTTTTAGATATTTAGGTCCGAAACACGTCAAATTACGTCCGATTTCAACCAAATTACACAGAAACGTCTTAAACCACATATAAGACCTGTACCGGGCACCGGAACCAAAATACGGGCCCGATACCAATATTTTCTAATCCATTTTCATTTCAAATTTCCATGTAAATTTCAAAAAAATAATTTCTTTTAAAAAATTCATTTCTCGGGCTCGTGATCTCAGATTTCGATTCCGGGCATACGCCCGAGTCCCATATTTTTCTACGGACCCTCTGGGACCGTTTACCCAAAATGTTGACCAAAGTCAACTTTAATCATATTAATATCAAACTTCATTATTTTTCACACAGAATTCATATTTAAGCTTTCCGGCTACGCGCCCGGACCGTACACGCAGATCGAGGCAACTAAAAATGAGGTTTTCAAGGCCTCGGAAGCACGGAATGAAAGAAAAAACAGGTGATGACCCTTTGGGTCGTCGCATTGGTAAATTGAAAAATAGTTAGTGTTTGCAAAGTCATTAAAAAATAGCCACTATTTTGCTGAAACACGAAAAGTTCCATCATAATATGCTGGATTATGGAGCTCATGCGTATAAACTTCCAGCACATTATGTTGGAACTCTAACACACGAGAATGTCCAGCATAAAATGTTGGATTGTGGAGCTCTTGCGTATAAACTTCTAGCATATTGTGTTGGAACTTCAATATATTGTGAAATTCCATCACATTATTTTGGAATTTTTCCGGATTTTTTAGGTTGTTTTGTTCAGATTTTATCTTCACGTGAAAAACTGATTAAATTTCGATTACTTTTGAAGCGGTGACTATTTTTCAATTACCAGTTATAAATCTGACTATTTTTAATTTTTTTCCGAATACAAATTAGTCGTCGTCTACCAAAATTAAACCGAAAATAGAGTCGTACTAATGTCACCTTGGAATATTAAAAGTTGGATTTACTTTAACGTTAAGTAAATTACAAGTTAAATTTTGGGTAAAACTCCACTAATTCCAGAGCACTGAAATTATAAGAATACCAACAAGGATAGAATGTAATACAATAAGCAGATTTACTTTATATAACAAAGATAAGTAGAAAAGAAGTAAAATTCCGAAGGGGACCGTAATTAATTATTTTCCTTTAACAAATGAAAAACAAATCTTCTTTATTTCTTTTTTTATGGAAATTTATTAATGCCGCTAGCAATTCCATCTCAGCTTATGCGTATAGCAAAATTTTTGCTTTTTAAAAAATCAAACTTATTAATAGCACCATACAATAATAATAATAATAATAATAATAATAATAATAAAAAACTCACAACAAGACGATAAATAACCAAGAAAACGCAAAGGGCCAAATCAAACGACGTTGTATTCACCCAATTCTGTACGGTTAAGAAAGCTTTTCCCAATGAAAAAAGAAATAAAGAGGAGAATATAGCAAAAAATGGTCCCTTATATTTTGTGGTAGGTTGAAAGTGGTCCCTTAAGCATATTATTGAAAGTTTTGGTCCCTTTGGTTTGCCAAAAGTAAGCATATTTAGTTTCCATCAAATATCTAATAAACTTTGGTCGTTAGATTATGCCAAAATTTTAAAAAATAGAGTTTAACTTGAATTCACATTTGAAGGTGTTGTTTCTGCTATTTATGGTGTACTTATTCTATTTGTGGGATTATACTGGATGGTGGTTGTTGTTGTTTTATTTGTGAAGTCTGGTGCAGTTTACTACTATTTTTATTTATTTATCTCTAGTAGGAGCGTAGTTAGGGAGGCAGAAGAAGGTTTATCCGAACTCCGATTTGCCGAAAAATATACTGTACATATAAGACAAAATCCGTTCTGTACCTTTATATATTATATTTTGACTTCCCTTGGCATAACCCAAAAAATATAGCTCGGTGGTTATAAGGGTTCAAATTTGTTAGGTCGTTGGTTCAATTTCCATTGGCCACGGTCTCTTTTATTTTTTAAAATTTTCTTTTTGAAACTTTTCTTGTGTTATCGTTTAAGAATTTTTTTTCTCTCATATTTTTTTGGTAAATCTAACAATTTTTGGCATATTTTTGGAATCTGGTACAAGTTTTATGTTATTTTTATTTATTTATTCTAGTGAGCGTTATAGTTTTTGATGTTGTAATTTCTGAAATATGACCAAATTTGTTTATGTTTCTGTTTAAGTCTTTTTTTTTTCTTTCAGAGTTTTCATTAATTCTAACAACCCGAATTAGCAACTGCCTCTTATATTAGGATATGCTGCCTACATAACACCTCCTTGGGATGCGATCCTTATGGTATGCTGCCTATATTACATCCCCTTAGAATGCAGTCCTTTTTCAATTTTTGTGTAAATGCGGGATGCTTAGTGCACCGGATTGTTCCTTTTTAACAAATTTAAAAAATTAAAACTAGTCAAACATATATTCAAAGGACCAAATGAACCTACACCCAAACATGAGGGGCCATTTTTTTATTTACATAAAAAAACAAATAAAAAACTCTATCTTTCCCTCAAAATAAAGAAACCAATCCATGGAGGAAGAGCTTAGCCCTTTAACACAGTTCATAGCACACTGATCAATACATCATTGAAACTCTCTCCATAAAATATAAAATTCCACCAAAAGAAAAATTCCTTTTTATATTGAGTTTCTAGACAAAACATATAGATACACTTGATTCTGTATCTATACCCTTTTGCTTCAAGAAACTCCATAGCCATAAACAATAAAAGAATCAATTTTTCTCTTCTCTTTCTTCAATCATCACTCTTTTCTTGTTCCAATCCATTCAATCTGTCATTTTCACACAATTTTTCTAAATACCCTTTTCAAGAAATCTTCCTTTAAAAATGGCTTCAATTACACCCTTATCTCAATCACAACCCCTTTATGAAAAAACCCAATTTACACTACTAAAAACACCTCAAAATCAGTTTTGCTCAATACCCTTTTCAAGATTTACTCAAAGTTCAAAACTTTCATTGAAAAAATCAAGAATGGTTGTTGTTTCAGCTACAACTGCTGCTGAGAAATCCAATAAAAGGTATCCTGGTGAAGCTAAAGGGTTTGTTGAGGAGATGAGATTTGTGGCTATGAAATTGCATACTAAGGATCAATCTAAGGAAGGTGAAAAAGAACCTGAAGGTCAGCCTATGGCCAAGTGGGAACCTAGTGTTGAAGGGTATTTGAAGTTTTTGGTGGATAGTAAATTGGTTTATGATACTTTGGAAAAGATTGTGGAAAAGGCTCCTTTTCCTGAGTGTGAGTTTTCTTAACCTCTATCAGTCAAATTTATGTGACTTTGTTGGACTAGTTTGACTATGTACAGAGTTTAAGAAAGATAAATTTTGAAACTTGTGGATTAAAACTAAGACATAAATATTTGTGTGGTTGTAAATTATAAGATTGAAAGTTTAAAGTCAGATTGTTTCTAAATATAGAAAGGTATCATTCTAGAGTGTGAGTTTTGCTTAATTTCTGTCCATCCATTAGAAATCTAATATAGTGTTTTGTTTGGTTGAGAATATGTTTTAGTCATGTTAGCACTTTTACATTGCGTTTTTAGGACTTGGAAGTTATTTAATCTATATGATATTGGCTTGAGATGAGTTAATAGAGTAACATAGTCGGTGAAAATTCATATAGCCGACCCAACTTGTTTGGAATTGAGGCGTAGTAGTTTTTGTTGGTTCATGGTATTGACAATTGGAAAACTTTGTGCTATACTCTTTGGACTTTGGAAAAGTTTATGGAAAATGCTCCTTTTCCAGATGAGTTTTTCAATTTCTGTTGGTACCTAAGCTGCTTGCTGGTAATTTATTATTTTGTATCCATTAGTCTAAGATTCTAATAGATTATCTTGTTTGGTTCATGGTATTGTTAATTGAAAAGCTTGACTGATTGCTCTTGTTATGGGGCAGTGTGTCTTTAACCGTAGTATTTGCAGTTTGATTGAATGGCTGTTACATGATTGTGAGTTTGGTGCCACTTGTGAAATGAGCGTGTTCCTGTCAAGTTAACTGGTTCATTATATTAGACTATTCTGACTATTTATTTTCTTTTCTTACTGTTCTTCTATCGGAAACAGCCTCTCTGCCCTTCAGGTAGGGGTAAGGCTGCGTACAACTTACCCTCCCCAGACCCCACTTGTGGAAATCACTGGGTTTGTTGTTGTGTTGTTACTGTTGTTCTAGGTGGAAATAGAACTGCAATTTTATTATGATGTTTCCCAATGTTTTAGGAAGCTTCGTTTGTTAGTCCCTCTTAAATTATTTGGGAGAAAGGTCTTCACAGGTTACCATACATTTTTTGTTCGGGATTGAAGCATGGATGATTGATTGACTTTTTAACACATTAACCAGCATCATCGTAATTTTTATGAAATATCTTAGCTGATTGCTGTGTATTTGGTTTCGGTTTCTTTAATGATACAAAGCCCTCTTATTTATATGCCGATTGCAGAGAGCAAGACTTGTAGTGTACAAGGAAGTCCCTGAATTATTGTTATAAGAGCTTTTGAAATTTGCATATATGATCTGAAAAATAAATTATCAAGATATACTTTTGCTCTGGACTAGGTTATGATATTCAGTAGGTCAAATAGTTGGATATTTTTTTGGGAGTAGTTGGATATCTTTGAAGACGCCTATACTTGGACATATGGGTTTAGGAAGTGAAAATGATCAATATTGACAGCGTATGTCCTGAGTGCTCCATATATCTTAAGCAGAGGTGTTTCCTAAGAAGAGTCAAGCATAGTCTACGAGTGGTCAAAACTTGAGAAACGGTTGAAGTCATTCTCTAGCTGTTGGATATCTGTGATGCTCCTTTTTTTTCTTTTCTTTTTTTCTTTTCTGGACTTCTCTTATGACATGGCAACATGAAGTGTGTAAAGATAAGTAAACTGATAACATGAATCCATCTTCGGATGTTATAAAAGCTTAATTATGACTGAAGTATTGAATATGCTGATGTTGTACCCAATCGGTAGCATTTCTGCCTTAGTTCCTGTCTCCCGGGACTGGTCTACCACCCCTCCTTTTCTTGTTTGAGCGTTAGGGTTAGAAAATTTGTGCTTAGATTAATTAATGCTTTCAGTAGTAGCTGGAGTTCATGACACGAAGTTCTGTGCTTAGATTAATTAATGCTTTCACTAGTACCTGGAGTCTAAAACATGAAGTAGTTTTACATGATGAGTTTTACCAAAAAAACTTGATTTTTGCATACAGCAAAGAGAAGTGATAGTGTGCCTTACTATACCGAGAACTCACTCTCCACGTACGTGCTAAGCTAATAAATGAATGCCTTGGTAGAAAATCAGAATCTTACTGCTCTTTCATTTGACTGCAGATGCTGAGTTCAGGAACACAGGATTAGAAAGGTCAGAGGCCTTAGCAAAAGATTTGGAATGGTTTAGGCTGCAAGGTTATGCCATCCCAGAACCATCAGCTCCTGGTCTCAACTATGCTCGTTACCTAGAGGAGCTATCAGAAAAGGATCCTCAAGCATTTATTTGCCACTTTTACAACACATACTTTGCGCATTCAGCTGGTGGTCGCATGATAGGGAGAAAGGTCAGTTTCTTTTAAGTTTTTAGTATTATTCCACATTTTCCTTCTGATACTGTGGTATATCAAGCAAGGATTTTATCATAGAAATATGGAACAAGCAAAAGTTTAGCTGGTTTTAAGTCATAATTTGAAGAGTATCTGAAGCAACCGTCGTGTGGAGAACACATTACGTTTGTCATTACACCCTTGTACGTAGGTTCACATCCACTTCCCTCTTCATATTCTGTTATCTATTCTCCACTTGGGTTGCCTTTCAACATGGATGTGAGGGGAAGTGGACAATTTAGTGCATACAACAATTACTGTGCCTCAGTCCCAACCAAATTTGTTCATAAGTCTTAAAATACATTTTTCTCTATTTACCTTACTTTCATTCATTTCCATGCTACTCATTAGTGCTTCAGCTTTGATGGATAATTGAAATATTATAAGTTCCTGCCTTTATAATTTTTTAGTCCCAAAACCAACTAATGGTTGAGCAATGTGCGAGTGGAAGTTGTACAGTAAGAAACAAAAATTGAATATGCTCATTAGAAAATCAGTTTTAAAAATGCTAGGCAGATGATAAACGAGGTGATTAGAAGAAATGTAAAATGCAGGTAATCCTAAGCTCTCTATACTAATTACTTTGTTAGGCTAGTGGTGTCTTCCAATTCCCTCCCCCCGCCCTCAAAAATTTAGTTTGGTGGTAGAATATTTCAGCCTATTGCATTTTTCTCCCTTTCCCTTCTCATTTTTAGAGTAGTGTTGTTAAAAGGGAAAGGTGGTTAATTGTCCACCGAATCTTGGCTCTTCTTGTTTTTAGGTGGCTGAAAAGATACTCAATAAGAAAGAGCTGGAATTCTACAAATGGGACGGTGACCTTTCTCAGCTGCTGCAGAATGTTAGAGAGAAGCTGAATAAAGTTGCAGAAGTAATCCTAACTTGTGACTTTAATCTTTCTTTTACCTAACTTGTTCATTGATAGTTAACGTGATGCATCGCTTCTTTGCTCAGAATTGGACTAGAGAGGAGAAGAATCATTGTTTGGAAGAGACGGAGAAGTCATTCAAGTTCTCAGGGGAAATCCTCCGATTAATATTGTCTTGATGCACGGCTTTGCATTTGTTTACTTGTTAACTTGTACATTGGATGGCCTAAAGCTCAAATTACTGTGAATAGTCTTGTTCATTTTCGCTTTGGAATCTTAAATTCTGTCTATTATGTATAATAACTTGATTCTATTCAAGTATTATGTTGTCATTCATCTCTCAAAGTTGCAGCTGCTTAACTTAAGGGGCTGCCCACCCAGTTGCAGTATTTGATGTTGGTTTTGTGTTTTGAGGACAGAGACACCAGATTTGTGCTGGAGTCTAATGTGTTCTACTGCTTCTATATTAATTATTATTAGGGGTCGTTTGGTTGGAGGGATTAGAAAAAATCTGCATAAGTAATACACGTGTCGGAATCAGTAAGTTACTGGAGAAAGCTAGAGGTCAGTTTCACCAAAGAGAATCCGAAGCCATTGCACCCAAGTGTGTTGCCTAGTGGTGCGTAACGTGGATGCAGATCCCAGTAAAGATGGACAGGAAGCTTCATCTCTTCAGGCAAGCAAAACGAGATCACTACTTCTTTCAGCAATGAACTTCCTTTGCTTCGTAACCTTAGCCTTAGATTCCCTAGAAAGAGATTCGCCTTTGCTTATTTTGCGGTTAACTTCTTGTTTCTCTTTGATATATCATCCAGCCGATAATATAAAGAGATATATAAAAAGTGTGCAGCGAACGTACTTGTAAATTATCCATTTCAGTTTTTGAAAATCTGCTGTGTATGTTAAGTTTTGAAATCTGCAATTTCCTCTACATGAATGGAAAAATCTGCAGTTTGATTTTGGTCCAGTTTTGTGTCAAGTTTTGCAATATCTGCTGTTTTGAAAATCAATAGTTTTGTGACCTATCTGTTTAGTTTCTTTGGCCGTCCATTTTCTGTCTTGTTTACTTGCCCTAACAACACAACCATTAGAACTACGCAATCAATAGAACTACAAATATGCAACTTGCCATAACAACACAAAAAGGCAGCAGCCCGATGCACTAAGCATCTGCTAGGCGCATGGTCCGGAAAAGGGTCAGACAATAAGGATCTATTATATGCATCCTTACACTGAAACAACACAACCATTAGGAATTACAAATAGTTGCAAATACTTCTTGCAAAAGAGAACCACAACTATAGTTACATATGCAACTAGGGGTATTCATAAAACCCCAAAAAACCGAACCAAACCCGACCAAAAAAGCCGATACTTTTCTGGTTTGGTTTGGTTTTGGTTTTGAATTTTAAAAACCAATTAAATTAGGTTTGGTTTTGGTTTTAATAAAAAGATAACCAAAATCGCACAAAACCGGCTATAGAAGTAGCTATTTAAAATTTATTACACTATAGATATGTATATTTTTATACGAAGTTTCTAAAAATGTATGGCACATATTAATCGTTTGCATTTTTAGTCTAGTTCGTTGATATTATAACAAACTAGTTCTTTGCCTTTACATTAGTTTGAGTAGTAGTTTTCATTTGCTAAGTACAAGAATCTACTTAATGCTAAAAATAATCTATTTTTAATGTAGTAGTTTTCATTTGCTAAGTACAAGTAGGGGTGTACAAAAAAAACTAATAAATCGTACCAAACCGTAATCCGAGTCAAATCGGAAAAAAAAACCCGATCATGGGTTGGTTTGACTTGGTTTGGTGTTGGAAAAAATAACTCGACCATAATTGGTTTGGTTTGGTTTTAACTAAAAAAAGTCAAACCGAAACCAA